>CM057258.1:300041-310041 GCA_029931835.1 Etheostoma nigrum
AGACAAATTCAGACAACTAAAATAAAACAGGACAGAGACATTCATACATCAGGACATTAGCATGGGCTGGACAGTGCAAACCAGCCTTGGACAATGCATGACCAACTCGTTTAAGTGTGAGTCTCTCAAACCTTTCTGGCTTCAAATATATTTAGATAGTTGAGTTTGAGATGCATATAATGTATATTAATCGCAGTTTTTGAAATCCTAATATGGACTAATGCAGTATCCAAATCACAGGAACGATGCAGTATTTGTTAAAAGGCAAAATATGTGTTGAATGAAGTATTGCGGTGCTGCAGATCCTGCAAATATCCTACAGGCTAAAGGGAATATCTCTGTCAATATCAATCAAAATACTCACATTTGGATATTTTCCTTTTTATACATTTATACACTCTGGATTGATTTTTACTCTTCTGGAGCAGCAGTGAGTTTATAAAGTAAAGCCACCAAAGAAAAAGCATGTTTTAAGTTCTTACCCGGAGTGAATAAATTATGGATTTTAAAACTTATCTTGAATGTTTAATAGTCATCTCCTGATAATAAGCCTAAGCCCAGCTGACTGTAGTGAGTGCTGCAGGGAATCAAAATGGCGGAGTGACTTTTACGGAGACTCTGGTGAAGGGTGGGGGGGGGGGGGGGATATTTAAATCCCAAAGGCCAAGGGAACTTATCAGGATCCATAGTATCCTGATCCATGAAATAACTGTATTTTAACATAGGGGGGTGTATACTTATGCCCCCTGTATTTTAACATAGGGGGGTGTATACTTACGCCCCCTGTATTTTAACATAGGGGGGTGTATACTTATGCCCCCTGTATTTTAACATAGGGGGGTGTATACTTATGCCCCCTGTATTTTAACATAGGGGGGTGTATACTTATGCCCCTGTATTTTAACATAGGGGGTGTATACTTATGCCCCTGTATTTTAACATAGGGGGTGTATACTTATGCCCCTGTATTTTAACATAGGGGGGTGTATACTTATGCCCCTGTATTTTAACATAGGGGGGTGTATACTTATGCCCCCTGTATTTTAACATAGGGGGGTGTATACTTATGCCCCCTGTATTTTAACATAGGGGGGTGTATACTTATGCCCCTGTATTTTAACATAGGGGGGTGTATACTTATGCCCCTGTATTTTAACATAGGGGGGTGTATACTTATGCCCCCTGTATTTTAACATAGGGGGGTGTATACTTATGCCCCCTGTATTTTAACATAGGGGGTGTATACTTATGCCCCCTGTATTTTAACATAGGGGGGTGTATACTTATGCCCCCTGTATTTTAACATAGGGGGTGTATACTTATGCCCCTGTATTTTAACAATGTGATGTTTGTGTTGTGCGATGTCTGCAGGCGAAGTATAAAGAAGCAGGAAAGAAGGAAGTGAACACCTGCCTGTACTCGGTGCTGCCTGAAACCATGGCAACGCAGCACGCCAAAGAGAGCAGCGAGCTGCTCAGCGAGGTACGTAGCACAATGGTTAAATTATTATTATAAAGGGAGGCTTTTATTTCTTCACGTTTGGATTATTGCAATGTACTGTACACTTGTTTAAACAAATCATCCATGGACAAACTGCACGTTGCACAGAATGCAGGTGCAGGACTTTAGTCTGAGACCAGCAGGAGATCCACATCACTCCGGGGCTTAAGGCTCTTCATTGGCTACCACTAGGCTTTAGAGTGCATTTTAACATTTTAATCACTACTCATAGAGCCTTGCATGGTCGAGCTCCCCCTTACATCCAGGATCTATTACACAGCAACACTCGCTCTCCGAGGTCTTCAGACCACGACCTGGTCCCAGAACCCGTTTTAAAACCAGAGGTGATTGAGCCTTTTCTGCAACTCTCTCCCTTTAGCTTTGAGATGTTTGGATTCTGTGGAAACTTTTAAAAAAACACCTGAAGACACGTCTTTTTAGACGAGCTTTTAACCAGCAACATGGCTTAGTATCTTATGTGTTGCTGTTTTATTTGTTTTTACTGTAAAGCACTTTGTGACCCTTCTTGTCTGTGAAAGGTGCGTTATAAATAAAGTTTACTTACTTAAATACTGTGGACACACAGTGGGACTCAAACTGCCTGATTCTCACTTTCCACCCCCCCCCCCCCAGATTAAATACAAAGAGAGCGGGAAGAAGGAGCGCTGCAGCTCCCTCTACTCCACCCTGCCCAACACGTCAGAAACCAGCTTCGCCCGAGAGATGAGCGCCATGCAGAGCGAGGTACCGTGCCGGTCTTACTCAACCCTCCTGTTGTCTTGTCTTGTCATGAATAATAAAATAATAAAATCTCTCAAAATATCTTTTTTAAACTCTCAAATATATATTTTATAGCAAAAAAATTATATTTGAGAAGTTTTAATATAAAATTTGAAATTTTAAAAATTATTTCTGAGAAATAAAATCTCTCAAAATATCTTTTTTAAACTCTCAAATATATATTTTTATAGCAAAAAAATTATATTTGAGAAGTTTTAATATAAAATTTGAAATTTTTAAAATTATTTCTGAGAAATAAAATCTCTCAAAATATATTTTTTAAACTCTCAAATATATATTTTATAGCAAAAAATTATATTTGAGAAGTTTTAATATAAAATTTGAAATTTTTAAAATTATTTCTGAGAAATAAAATCTCTCAAAATATCTTTTTAACTTATATATATTTTATAGCAAAAAATTATATTTGAGAAGTTTGAATATAAATTTAAAATTTTTAAAGTTATTTCTGAGAAATAAAATCTCTCAAAATATCTTTTTTAAACTCTCAAATATATATTTTATAGCAAAACAATTATATTTGAGAAGTTTTAATATAAAATTTGCAATTTTTAAAATTATTTCTGAGAAATAAAATCTCTCAAAATATCTTTTTTAAACTCTCAAATATATATTTTATAGCAAAAAATTATATTTGAGAAGTTTTAATATAAAATTTGAAATTTTTAAAATTATTTCTGAGAAATAAAATCTCTCAAAATATCTTTTTAACTTATATATATATATTTTATAGCAAAAAATTATATTTGAGAAGTTTGAATATAAATTTAAAATTTTTAAAATTATTTCTGAGAAATAAAATCTCTCAAAATATCTTTTTTAAACTCTCAAATATATATTTTATAGCAAAAAAATTATATTTGAGAAGTTTTAATATAAAATTTTAAATTTTTAAAATTATTTCTGAGAAATAAAATCTCTCAAAATATCTTTTTTAAACTCTCAAATATATATTTTATAGCAAAAAATTATATTTGAGAAGTTTTAATATAAAATTTGAAATTTTTAAAATTATTTCTGAGAAATAAAATCTCTCAAAATATCTTTTTAACTTATATATATATTTTATAGCAAAAAATTATATTTGAGAAGTTTGAATATAAATTTAAAATTTTTAAAATTATTTCTGAGAAATAAAATCTCTCAAAATATCTTTTTTAAACTCTCAAATATATATTTTATAGCAAAAAAATTATATTTGAGAAGTTTGAATATAAAATTAAAAAATATTTAAAATTATTTCTGAGAAATAAAATCTCTCAAAATATCTTTTTTTAAACTCTCAAATATATATTTTATAGCAAAAAATTATATTTGAGAAGTTTTAATATAAAATTTGAAATTTTGAAAAATGATTTCTGAGAAATAAAATCTCTCAAAATATCTTTTTAACTTATATATATATTTTATAGCAAAAAATTATATTTGAGAAGTTTGAATATAAATTTAAAATTTTTAAAATTATTTCTGAGAAATAAAATCTCTCAAAATATCTTTTTTTAAACTCTCAAATATATATTTTATAGCAAAACAATTATATTTGAGAAGTTTTAATATAAAATTTAAAATTTTTTTTAATTATTTCTGAGAAATAAAATCTCTCAAAATATCTTTTTAACTTATATATATTTTATAGCAAAAAATTATATTTGAGAAGTTTTAATATAAATTAGAATTTTTTTAAATTATTTCTGAGAAAAAAAATCTCTCTTTAAATATTTTTTTAAACTCTCAAATATATTATATATATATATATATATATATTTTTTTTCTCAGAAATATTTTTTAAAATTTTAAAATTATATTCAAACTTCTCAAATATTATTATTTTTTGCTATAAAATATATATAATAACTTTTTTTCTCTCAGATCATTTATTTTTTTACATGTAATGTTTCTTCATTACATGCGAAAAAAATAAATGATGTGATAGAAAATAAAATGTTTTTTTTTAGAGAAAAAGTAATCACACTGATACCAACAAAGCAATTTATTGAGAGAATTTTTTTTTGAGGGATACAGTTTTCATACCAATAGCAAAAATTAATATTTAGTAGTTAGAAATTTTTTAAATTATTTCTGAGAAATAGAATCTCTCAAAATATTTTTTTTGAACTCTCAAATATATTATATATAATACATAATTTTTTGCTATCAGTGTGAAAAAAACGTTTTTAGAAACAAAAAAGTATTTTATGAAAGAGAACAAATTATTTAAAAAATTAAAAAGAAAATTAAACAAAAAATTATTAAAATATTTTTTTCTCAGAAATATTTTTAAAATTATATTCAAACTTCTCAAATATTATGTTTTGCTATAAAATATATATATATATATATTTTTCTCACAGATCACTTATTTTTTTACATGTAATGTTTCTTCATTACATGTAAAAAAAAAATTATCTGAGAGAAAAAATATTTTGAGAGATTTTCTTTCTCAGAAATAATTTTTTAAAAATTCAAAATTATTTTCAAACTTCTCAAATATTATATTTTTCGCTATTGGTATATAAAACTGTATTTCTGAAATATTCTTTTCTCTCCTAAAATGCTTTTTTGCTACCAGTGTGATTCTCCCAAACATGTTTTTTCTCTCAGATCATTTATTTCCTCGCATGTAATAAAGAAACAAATCTAGCTCCGTGTTCCTTCTGCAGGGTCACCGAGGCCGGTTCCTGCCCATCTTGTATAGTAACTGTTTTTATTATTTATAATATTTAATATTTTGACAGACTAAGTACAAGGAGAGTGGGATGAAGAGCCTTTCTCAGAGCGCCTACAGCACGCTGCCGGAGACCGCCCACACTCAGTTTGCTAAGACGGTGTCGGAGCTGCAGAGCGAGGTGAGGACGTCTTCTCCGGAGGTGTCTTCTAGCTTTGAGAAGACATGAGGGGATGTATGCGTCTGCGTTAAGTTGTTGCCGTGGCTACGTACGTGTGGACAGGCAGACGCAGACGCAGACGGCGTAGTCTGACGTGCACCTCTCGGGAAATGTCACTATACGTCAACGCGACGCAGACAGCAACAACTGTGATTGGTCTACTCGGCCTCTAACACACACACACACACACACACAGTCACGCACACACACGCACACACACACAGTCACGCACACACACGCACGCACATACACAGTCACACACATGCACACACCGTCACACACATGCACACACACAGTCATACACACGCGCACACACACACATGCACACACCGTCACACACATGCACACACACACTGTCATACACATGCACACACACACATGCGCACACCGTCATGCACATGCGCACACAGTCACACACACACACACACACACACACACACAGTCCCACACAGGTACTCACGCACACACAGACATACACATGCACACACAGTCACACACACGCGCACACACACACACACACACATACACACACCGTCAAACACATGTGCACACACACACAGACACGCACACAGTCATACACATGCACACACACACAGTCATACACATGCACACACACACAGTCATACACATGCACACACACACACACGCGCGCACACAGTCACACACATGCACACACACACACACATGCGCACACCGTCATGCACATGCGCACACAGTCCCACACACACACACACACACACAGGCACGCACGCACACACAGACATACACATGCACACACCGTCACACACACGTGCACACAGTCACACACACACACACACATACACACACACACACAGTCATACACATGCACACACTCCCCACACACACACGCATGCACTGGCACGCACTACACACACACACACACACACACACGCACGCACACACACACCCTGCTCTTCTCTTATATACTGTATTCTAGTGTAATCTTCCTCCCACTCATGGAGGCCGAGCCTAAAGCTCTGTGTGGAGCCTCGGCACGACCATGAGTCAGACTAGTCCGTCCCCCCGTCCCCCCGTCCCCCCACCCCCACAGAGGAGGCAGAGGAGCCAGGGAATAATGTTCGAATGTGTGTGTGTGTGTGTATATGTTTGTGACTGTGTGTGTCACCTCCATGCCACGTTGCTTTGCCACCAAGATATAATGTTTTACTTGCTGCTTCGCTCACATAGGATGGAAAGGAATGAACACACACATGTGTGTGTAGCTGTGCCGCGATTACACGTTGTACAGTCCTCCGGTGCCAGTTGTGTCTGAAGTTTCCAACAAAGTATAATTTCATTGAACGAATTTCAGATGAAGTACAAACGGGGGAAGAAAGACGCGTCCTGCTCTCTGTACTCCACTCTGCCGGAGACTCTGGACACGCTGCACGCCAGAGAGGCTTCGGAGCTGCAGAGTCAGGTAACAGCACACTGAAACAGGCACAAACATGCAAAGTTTTTCCAAATCATTTTGGACCGTTATCACCATATATATGTCTCTAAAACGTTGGCGCAGATAATACATAAAACTGCAGTTTTTTGCAAGTTCCCGCAATTTCATCGCATTAAATTGCATAAATATCCCGCATATTCCATCGCATTTCTTAAGAAAACGCACAATCAAGGATTTTTGCCCGCAACATTGACAACAAAAACTGTGTATTTTTTGTGTGTAAGGACTGGGTAATGTATGATGTAATGTGTAGATAATGGTCTCTGCTGCTGTTTGTGTTCAGCTCAGGTACAAGTCGGCTCTGAAGCAAGGTGCCTCCTCAGGTGTGTTCCACCTGCTGCCGGAGACGCTGGAGACGGCCCACGCCAAGGACGTCTCCGAGCTCCTCAGCCAGGTAATGCAAAAAGGAAACTTGTAGCTGCAGCATTTACACCCATTCTGGATTATGGTGACCTCATTTATATGAATGCTCCAACCCAAGTATTGAAACTGCTGGACTCTGTTTATCATGCCGCATTGAGGTTTATCCCAAATTGTAAGCCTCGCACACACCACTGTGAACTTTACACACGTGTGGGCTGGCCAGCATTGGAGAATCGTAGACTCAATCATTGGTATATGTTCATTTATAAGGGTATTCTGCGTCTGCTCCCCTCATATCTGTGTGAATATATTCAACCAAAAGCGGCTAGATTGTATTCTTTACGCTCACAAGACTTACTGCTACTGTCTGTACCAAGTGTCCGCACACAAGTTGGTAAGATGGCATTTCACTATTCTGCCCCCATAACATGGAACAATCTACAAAAGTTCTGGAAATTAAAGGAAGTGGTTACAATTGGCCAGTTTAAACTCTTGCTCAAAGGTTTGGAAATTAAATCTATGGTTTGCAAATGTTTTAAATAGTCTTATGAAATTGTTATGACATTTGTCTGTAATGTTGGGAAGTGTTGTGATCTGTGCCGCTTGTCTTGGCCAGGACTCCCTTGAAAAAGAGGAGTCCTAGATGCTAATAACACGCATCTAGGGCGGTTTCACACCGATAGTTTTCTCCGGTCCGAATCAACTGATGAGTTCAGGGTTTTCCCAGAAGAATCCTCTCACTTACCTGTTGATAATGTATGGGGATGCGAGAGACAGTACACCTTTTACTTTAACCCTCCGGGTGTCTTTGGGTCTAATTTGAACCCTTTCCAAAAAGTTTCTATATCAGAAATTTGGGTTTCTTTCAAACAAATTGTCCCTAAAAGTACCGAGGATGGTTCCCAACAACGCTGCTCACACGTTAAATTAATAATCAGTTCACTACTTTCATTGAATTTAGTGTTTTTTTTGTCAATTTTATAGTATTTGGAGAAAAAAACAATTGGTAAAAGAGGGAAAAAATGTCAAATGAAGTAACAAAAATGTCAAAAAAAATGACAAATATTAAAAAAAAGTTTTAGAAATTTGGGGAAAAAACCACACAAATTTCAAAAGGCTGAAGAAGATGACCCAAATGATAAAAAAAAAGTGTAAAAAAGAGAGAAAAATGTCAATAAAAGTAAATAGGTTTCTTCTTTTTTTAGGTTTTTTATCTTTAACGTGCCCCCCCCCCCGTAACCTGACACTGTGGGTCAGAAGTCAATAATTAATTAATTAATCAATTAATAATCAGGTCACTACTTTAATTGAATTTAGTTTTTTTTTGTCAATTTTATAGCATTTGGAGAAAAAAATAACTGGTAAAAGAACTTTAAAAAATAGAGTAAAAAAAGAGAGAAAAATGTCAAATGAAGTAACAAAAATGTCAAAAAAAAGTGACAAATATAAAAAAAAAATTGGGGATAAAGCCACCAAAATTTCAAAAGGGTTGAAAAAGACGACCAAAATGTTGATATAAAAAATAAAATAAAATACAGGTTGGCGGGAAGACAACAAGAGGGTTAAAAATGATCATTTAACAATAGTGTAAAAAAGAGAGAAAAATGTCAATAAAAGTAAATATGTGTTTCAGTACACTGAGCTCTTACATTCTACGTTTTATTAATGATGGAATATATTTTGTGTTATTATTATTATTATTATTGTTCCAGGTGAAGTATAAAGAGGAGGGTAAGAAGGAGATGAGCATCAACCTGTACTCTCTGCTGCCTGAGACCATCGAGACCCAGCACGCTAGAGAGGCCTCAGACCTGCAGAGTCAGGTATTCACTCACCTTACTTCTGTTTCCTTTCTCAGTGGCTTTATTATTATATTATTATTATTATTATTATTATTATTATTATACTTTATTGATATAAGCCTACTCTTGCTGTGATGGCAATTCACATTATCATGTACTTTCTTTGGCAGCTTGTCCTCTAAAGACAGCTCCAAAACCCCTTTGAGTTTGAGCTATTTTAGGAATATTATATATATATATTATATCGTATATATAAAAAGTAAAGCCTATAGACTACAGCCCTGTGGTGCGGATGTGTATAGTAAATAATATAGAATGCTTTTTTATTGTCACTATACACATTTACAATGAGATTTAAAGCAACTCATTTTTCAGGTGCCAACATATTCAATTAAATTAAATTCCATTTTATTTATAGTGTCAATTCATAACAAGAGTTATCTCGAGACACTTTACAGATAGAGCAGGTCTAGACCACACTCCAGAATTTACAGATAGAGCAGGTCTAGACCACTCCATAATTTACAGATAGAGCAGGTCTAGACCACTCTATAATGTACAGATAGAGCAGGTCTAGACCTCTCTATAATTTACAGATAGAGCAGGTCTAGACCGCTCTATAATTTACAGATAGAGCAGGTCTAGACCGCTCTATAATTTACAGATAGAGTAGGTCTAGACCACTCTATAATTTACAGATAGAGCAGGTCTAGACCACTCTATAATGTACAGATAGAGTAGGTCTAGACCGCTCTATAATTTACAGATAGAGTAGGTCTAGACCGCTCTATAATTTACAGATAGAGCAGGTCTAGACCGCTCTATAGTTTACAGATAGAGCAGGTCTAGACCACTCTATAATTTACAGATAGAGTAGGTCTAGACCGCTCTATAATTTACAGATAGAGCAGGTCTAGACCGCTCTATAATTTACAGATAGAGCAGGTCTAGACCGCTCTATAATTTACAGATAGAGCAGGTCTAGACCGCTCTATAATTTACAGATAGAGCAGGTCTAGACCGCTCTATAATTTACAGATAGAGTAGGTCTAGACCACTCTATAATTTACAGATAGAGCAGGTCTAGACCGCTCTATAATTTACAGATAGAG
The DNA here is from genome assembly GCA_029931835.1 of Etheostoma nigrum. NCBI lineage: Eukaryota > Metazoa > Chordata > Actinopteri > Perciformes > Percidae > Etheostoma > Etheostoma nigrum. The sequence goes on from CM057258.1 coordinate 309,979, forward strand.
CAGGTCTAGACCGCTCTATAATTTACAGATAGAGCAGGTCTAGACCACTCTATAATTTACAGA
>CM057258.1:312541-320041 GCA_029931835.1 Etheostoma nigrum
TTCAATGAGTAATAGATATTGGACAATGAGAGTAATGATAATGCAGAATAATGAGAATAATGCAATTGCACAGTATTATCAATAGTATTAAATATTAAATATTGCACAGTCGGTGAGTAGAAGAAAGTCCGGGGGTAGCTCCTATAATAACCAAATGAATTGTGAATTTGGATTGGTTTGTTTCTGTGTCTCCTGCAGCTGAAGTATAAAGGAGGAGTGAAGCAGAAGAACCAGAGCAGTTTGTACCACCAGCTCCCCGTGACCATGGAGACACAGCTGGCCAAACAGCTGTCTGACCTGCAGAGCCAGGTACCATGACAACAAGGCTGGGGCAAAGCATCAGCGTAAAAGGTTCAAATGGGTTTCCTCAGGGGGGGCTGGCGTCTCCTTTAGAGATCGGTTGAGAAGCTCAGTCCTCCGAGAGGAGCTCGGAGTAGAGCCGCTGCTCCTTCACGCCGAAAGGAGCCAGTTGAGGTGGTTCGGGCATCTGGTAAGGATGCCTCCTGGGGGGGTCCCTAGGGAGGTGGTCCAGGCACGTCCAGCTGGGAGGAGGCCTCAGGGAAGACCCAGGACTAGGTGGAGGGACGTCCAGCTGGGAGGAGGCCTCGGGAAGACCCAGGACTAGGTGGAGGGACGTCCAGCTGGGAGGAGGCCTCGGGAAGACCCAGGACTAGGTGGAGGGACGTCCAGCTGGGAGGAGGCCTCGGGAAGACCCAGGACTAGGTGGAAGGACTGGGAGGAGGCCTCGGGAAGACCCAGGACTAGGTGGAGGGACGTCCAGCTGGGAGGAGTCCTCGGGGAAGACCCAGGACTAGGTGGAGGGACGTCCAGCTGGGAGGAGTCCTCGGGGAAGACTCAGGACTAGGTGGAGGGACGTCCAGCTGGGAGGAGGCCTCGGGGAAGACACAGGACTAGGTGGAGGGACGTCCAGCTGGGAGGAGGCCTCGGGAAGACCCAGGACTAGGTGGAGAGATTATATCTCCAACCTGGCCTGGGAACGCCTCGGGATCCCCAAGTCGGAGCTGGTTGATGTGGCTCGGGGAAGGGAAGTTTGGGGTCCCTTACTGGAGCTGCTGCCCCCGATACCGGATAGGCGGATGAAGATGGATGGATAGTTGCGTCTTTACATCTAGGGCTGGGGTTTAAAAAATCTATTTCATTTGAATGATCTAATATTGATTCATACTATCGTCATGTCTCTGGTATCATGTCAAAACTAGAAGACCCATGCTGGCTTGTTGGGAAGTCAGGAATCCAGAGATCTGAATGAAATGTCACCCAACCCTCACTGGCTGGAGAGTCTGTAAAGCCACACTTTATTTTGGTTAAATAAAAAGAACATCACACCCCCACCCTCCACCTAAGTCTATATAAAAGAGACTTCAGATACAGTATTAGGGGACCACTAAGGTCTATATAAAAGAGACTTCAGATACAGTATTAGGGGACCACTAAGGTCTATATAAAAGAGACTTCAGATACAGTATTAGGGACCACTAAGGTCTATATAAAAGAGACTACAGATACAGTATTAGGGACCACTAAGGTCTATATAAAAGAGACTTCAGATACAGTATTAGGGACCACTAAGGTCTATATAAAAGAGACTTCAGATACAGTATTAGGGACCACTAAGGTCTATATAAAGAGACTTCAGATACAGTATTAGGGACCACTAAGGTCTATATAAAGAGACTTCAGATACAGTATTAGGGACCACTAAGGTCTATATAAAAGAGACTTCAGATACAGTATTAGGGACCACTAAGGTCTATATAAAAGAGACTTCAGATACAGTATTAGGGACCACTAAGGTCTATATAAAAGAGACTTCAGATACAGTATTAGGGACCACTAAGGTCTATATAAAAGAGACTTCAGATACAGTATTAGGGACCACTAAGGTCTATATAAAAGAGACTTCAGATACAGTATTAGGGGACCACTAAGGTCTATATAAAGAGACTTCAGATACAGTATTAGGGGACCACTAAGGTCTATATAAAAGAGACTTCAGATACAGTATTAGGGACCACTAAGGTCTATATAAAGAGACTTCAGATACAGTATTAGGGACCACTAAGGTCTATATAAAAGAGACTTCAGATACAGTATTAGGGACCACTAAGGTCTATATAAAAGAGAAATCAGCAGCTATACCCAGCCCTGTTGACGTCTGTTCTGAACTACATTGTGGTCTCACTCATTTAAAGTCAAACTGTGTGCATGTCATGCATTTGCAGACCAAGTACAAGGAGGCGGGTAGAGGAGAAGACGAGTCTGTACTCCGTCCTGCCTCACACCATGGAGACGCAGCACGCCAAAGAAGCTGCACAGCTGCTCAGCGACGTAAGAATCAATAAATTAATTTATTGTTTAGGTCTGACCACACCGCCAAAATGCCACACAATGGTTGGACAGTTGTCATCCTCCTCCTCTGCTTTTTGATGCTGACACTCCCCAGATCAAGTACAAAGAAGGCGGGAAGAAGGAGATGTCCAGCTCCCTCTACTCCACCATGCCCGACACGTCGGAGACCAGCTTCGCCAGAGAGATGACCGACATGCAGAGCGAGGTGAATAAAATATCTACCAAAATCTATCTAATCTGTATCTAACGGAACAGAACATCATGTTCCTCTGTTCTGTTATAAATGTACAAGTTATTATTGTAGTGGGTAAAAGTTGACATATTCCAGTCTGTGATCATCATCAACATGCCTTCATGTTGTCCTCATGCTGTCCTCATGTTGTCTTCATGTTGACCTCATGTTGCCTTCATGTTGCCCTCATGTTGTCCTCATGTTGCCCTCATGTTGTCCTCATGTTGTCCTCATGTCGTCCTCATGTTGCCTTCATGTTGCCCTCATGTTGTCTTCATGTTGACCTCATGTTGCCTTCATGTTGACCTCATGTTGCCTTCATGTTGCCTTCATGTTGTCCTCATGTTGTCCTCATGTTGCCCTCATGTTGTCCTCATGTTGTCCTCATGTCGTCCTCATGTTGCCTTCATGTTGCCCTCATGTTGTCTTCATGTTGACCTCATGTTGCCTTCATGTTGCCCTCATGTTGTCCTCATGTTGCCCTCATGTTGTCCTCATGTTGTCCTCATGTCGTCCTCATGTTGCCTTCATGTTGTCCTCATGTTGCCTTCTTGTTGTCCTCATGTTGTCTTCATGTTGTCCTCATGTTGCCTTCATGTTGTCCTCATGTTGCCTTCATGTTGTCCTCATGTTGCCTTCATGTTGTCCTCATGTCGTCCTCATGTCGTCCCCATGTTGTCTTCATGTTGTCTTCATGTTGTCCTCATGTTGTCCTCATGTTGCCTTCTTGTTGTCCTCATGTTGCCCTCATGTTGTCTTCATGTTGTCCTCATGTTGCCTTCATGTTGTCCTCATGCTGTCCTCATGTTGTCTTCATGTTGTCTTCATGTTGTCTTCATGTTGTCCTCATGTTGTCCTCATGTTGCCTTCTTGTTGTCCTCATGTTGCCCTCATGTTGTCTTCATGTTGTCCTCATGTTGCCTTCATGTTGTCCTCATGTCGTCCTCATGTCGTCCCCATGTTGTCTTCATGTTGTCTTCATGTTGTCCTCATGTTGTCCTCATGTTGCCTTCTTGTTGTCCTCATGTTGCCCTCATGTTGTCTTCATGTTGTCCTCATGTTGCCTTCATGTTGTCCTCATGCTGTCCTCATGTTGTCTTCATGTTGACCTCATGTCGTCCTCATGTTGTCCTCATGTTGCCTTCATGTTGTCCTCATGTTGCCTTCATGTTGTCCTCATGTTGTCCTCATGTTGCCTTCATGTTGTCCTCATGTCGTCCTCATGTCGTCCCCATGTTGTCTTCATGTTGTCTTCATGTTGTCCTCATGTTGTCCTCATGTTGCCTTCTTGTTGTCCTCATGTTGCCCTCATGTTGTCTTCATGTTGTCCTCATGTTGCCTTCATGTTGTCCTCATGCTGTCCTCATGTTGTCTTCATGTTGACCTCATGTCGTCCTCATGTTGTCCTCATGTTGCCTTCATGTTGTCCTCATGTTGCCCTCATGTTGTCCTCATGTTGTCCTCATGTTGTCTTCATGTTGTCCTCATGTTGTCCTCATGTTGTCCTATATCAATGTTCTTTTTAATTCCCCAAAATAACATGATTGATTCCACCCAACGCTCTTTGCCAAGTACAAATCTCTACTTTCATTAATTTTGGGGCGTCTTATTCAATTTTATAGCATTGTAAAACAAATGGAAGTGTTTTTGAAATAGTATTGAGTAAAAGTTGACATATTCCAGTCTGTGATTATCATCAACATCCATTCCTTTAATTTTAGTCTCAATAATTCCTAATTTCTGCTTTTCTAACTCAAACATTAGGTATAATTTCCTATAAATGAGCTTTATTGACCATAAATTCCAAAAATAACTGTAAAACTAAAGTTAATTAGTTAGTGTTACGTAGTGTTAAACACCAAAAAAAGTGACAACCATTGAAAAAAGTGTCAAAATGGGGCAAAAACATAAGAAAAAGTTAAAACCAACGATAAAAAGCAACAACATAAGTGTTGATTTTCAGTTACGAGGGTTAAAGGGATTGACTTCTCTAAAACATATTAAAGTCTTACTGTATTTCATTTAAAAACACAAATCCTAGTGAGAACTCATGAATAACTAAAAATAACTAATGTTAAGGAAATCTGTTTATGTTTTGTATATATCGGATTTTTAAATAACCAAATATTTGTATAGGTATCGGCCTTAAAATCAGTCTGGCTCTAGTCTCTTCAAACATTTTTGTAACCTGATTAAATAAGGTCTCCAGCGTGCTGGGGGGTGGTCCTGGATCTGCTCCAACTGAGCTCTGATGCCTCCTTAAAATGCAGTACGAACTGTTTAATTAGTCATAAATAATCCCGACCCCATTATCCAACGCTCTCTGATGTTTTTGTAACTCATCAGGGGAGAAAGGATCAAAGGGGGACCCGGTCTGTTCCCAGTCTGCTTCAGAGAAGACCCATTAACATTACGGATCTGAGGCCAGATTCTCCATTTGTTGGTTATTTTTTAATCAGGGTCTCATTTAGACCACGACGAGTTTCCTGGAGTGTCTCAGGTGTAGATCCACAGATGGATAGCTGCTGCAGCTCTGCCTAGGGGGGGTGCGAGGGATCACAAAAGTCCTTTTTTGGCCGGATGTCCTTCTTTTTTGGTTGGATGTCCTTCTTTTTCCACCGGATGTCCTTCTTTTTCGGTTGGATGTCCTTCTTTTTTGGCCGGATGTCCTTTTTCAGCCGGATGTCCTTCTTTTTCGGTCGAATGTCCTTCTTTTTCGGTTGGATGTCCTTTAATTTGGTCGAATGTCCTTTTTCAGCCGGATGTCCTTCTTTTTCGGTCGGATGTCCTTTTTCAGCCGGATGTCCTTCTGTTTTGGCCAGAAGACCTTCTTTTTGGCGGATGTCCTTCTTTTTCGATCGAATATCCTTCTTTTTCGGTCGAATGTCCTTCTTTTTCGGTTGGATGTCCTTTTTCAGCCGGATGTCCTTCTTTTTCGGTCGGATGTCCTTTTTTGGTCGGATGTCCTTCTGTTTTGGCCGGAAGACCTTCTTTTTGGCGGATGTCCTTCTTTTTCGGTCGAATGTCCTTCTTTTTCGGTCGGATGTCCTTTTTCAGCCGGATGTCCTTCTTTTTTGGTCGGATGTCCTGTTTCGGTCGAATGTCCTTCTTTTTCGGTCGGATGTCCTTTTTCAGCCGGATGTTCTTCTTTTTCGGTCAGATGTCCTTCTTTTTCGGGTGGATGTCCTTTTTGGGTTGGATGTCCTTCTTTTTCGGTCGGATGTCCTTCTTTTTCGGCCCGATGTCCTTCTTTTTCCGCCGGATGTCCTTCTTTTTCAATCGGATTTCCTTCTTTTTCGGTTGGATGTCCTTTTTCGGCCGGATGTCCTTCTTTTTCGGTCGAATGTCCTTCTTTTTGGCGGATGTCCTTCTTTTTGGCGGATGTCCTTTTTGGGTTGGATGTCCTTCTTTTTCGGCCCGATGTCCTTCTTTTTCTGCCGGATGTCCTTCTTTTTCTGCCGGATGTCCTTCTTTTTCGGTCGGATGTCCTTCTTTTTGCCGGATGTCCGTCCCCTTCCTCTTTCTTTGTGGTGGATTCATGTGGACTATGGTTAATGTTCAGTTAAAAATGAGGTGTGTAGAGGGTTTGAGCACATGTAGTCTCGCATTAGCAGACCTTCCTCCACAGCACCGCAAAGGAGGGTCTGGCTAGTCCACACAGCATTCTGGGGTGGGAGGAAAACCTGCTCTGGTTTACTGGCATTTCTTCAGACCAATCACAATCTTCTTCTTGGGCGGGGCTAAGCTCCGGACGGAGCCACGGTGCCGCTGCTAAATAGCCTCAGTTGTTTTGGTGGAACATGTGTACGTTCAGAAGTAGTTTTGGTTTTTAATTTTTATAACAGAAAACTCCGATTGGACAGCATTTAACAAAGTGCGGTGCGAGCTAGAGACCGACCGATAAAGGATTTCTAAAGCCGATACCGATACAAATATTTAGTTACTTAAAAATCTGTTTTTATTTTATTTTATTTTTGTCCGTTTTTATTTATTTTTTTGAAGATTTATGACAAAGATAAATGAATATTTAAAAAATAATAAAACATTAAAAAAAATGATGCGCCATTATAAATCCCGATACTGATAGTTCGGGATATTCCTTAATATCGGCCGATAAATCGATCGGGCTCTAGTGTGAACGCAAACCAAATGTTGCAACTTCACCCCCGAATTGCTCCGATTCCACTAAACCAGAGATCCTCAACAGGGGGTCCGTGACCCTTAGGGGGTCCTCAAAGTTATTGAAGGGGGGCCACCATACTATAAAGTTTTTTTTTTTAAATTATGAATCTAACATATTATCAGCAAATATAGATCCTATCTGTGAAAAAAAACACATTGATGATAGGCTTACCTGCCTCTAGGAAAGGTAGTCACTAAGGTAGCCATCCACAGACAGACAATCCTAAGGCTTCACTGGGCTTTCAGTTCAATGTTTAACATTAAAACATGATTTATAAAATCATGTCAACAATTGCTATTTTTATAGCTTAGTATTCTATGCATTAAAAAGTATAGCAAGTATGTGTAAAGGCTTTATGCAGCCCACATGTTATTGTAGGCCCAGTTTAATATGCAACTTTTTATTTTATACAATATGTAGTAGGGGGTCCCTGATCTGTGTCTCTCTGTTGAGGGGGCCTTGGCTTAAAAAACATTGAAGACCCCTGCACTAAACTATAGATGTGAAAGTGTAATAGCGACAGTCTTTCACACCGTAATTATGGTTAAACTTTGATTAATCCACGGTTCACATGCATTCTGCCCCGTTTGTGGATCAAACTCCTCTCCTTTGTTTCCGTCTTTCTGTCCAGAACAAGTACAAGGAGGACGGGAAGAGACGTCTCCCGCAGAGTTTCTACTCTCAGCTTCCAGAAACCGCCGAGACTCATTTTGCC
>CM057258.1:320541-385577 GCA_029931835.1 Etheostoma nigrum
CTCCGTCCGTCCATCGTCTCCTCTTCCTCCGTCTGTCCATTTCCTCCTCTTCCTCCGTCTTTCCATCGCCTCCTCTTCCTCCGTCTGTCTATCTCCTCCTCTTCCTCCGTCTGTCCATCGCCTCCTCTTCCTCCGTCTGTCTATCTCTTCCTCTTCCTCCGTCTGTCCATCGCCTCCTCATCCTCCGTCTGTCCATCTCCTTCTCTTCCTCCGTCTGTCCATTGCCTCCTCTTCCTCAGTCTGTCCATCTCCTCCTTTTCCTCCTGCTCCTTCTCGGTCTTTCCATCGCCTACTCTTCCTCCGTCTGTCCATCTCCTCCTCTTCCTCTGTCTGTCCATCGCCTCCTCTTCCTCCTGCTCCTTGTCGGTCTGTCCATCTACACCTCTTCCTCAGTCTGTCTATCTCCTCCTCTTCCTCCGTCTGTCCATTTCCTCCTCTTCCTCCGTCTTTCCATCGCCTCCTCTTCCTCCGTCTGTCTATCTCCTCCTCATCCTCCGTCTGTCCATCTCCTTCTCTTCCTCCGTCTGTCCATTGCCTCCTCTTCCTCAGTCTGTCCATCTCCTCCTTTTCCTCCTGCTCCTTCTCGGTCTTTCCATCGCCTACTCTTCCTCCGTCTGTCCATCTCCTCCTCTTCCTCTGTCTGTCCATCGCCTCCTCTTCCTCCTGCTCCTTGTCGGTCTGTCCATCTACACCTCTTCCTCAGTCTGTCTATCTCCTCCTCTTCCTCCGTCTTTCCATCGCCTCCTCTTCCTCCGTCTTTCCATCGCCTCCTCTTCCTCCGTCTGTCTATCTCCTCCTCTTCCTCCGTCTGTCCATCGCCTCCTCTTCCTCGGTCTGTCTATCTCTTCCTCTTCCTCCGTCTGTCCATCTCCTCCTCTTCCTCAGTCTGTCCATCTCCTCCTCTTCCTCCTGCTCCTTCTCGGTCTTTCCATCGCCTCCTCTTCCTCCGTCTGTCAATCTCCTCCTCTTCCTCCTGCTCTTCCTCCGTCTGCCCATCTCCTCCTCTTCCTCCGTCTGTCCATCTCCTCCTCTTCCTCCGTCTGTCCATCGCCTCCTCTTCTTCAGTCTGTCCATCTCCTCCTCTTCGTCCTGCTCCTTCTCGGTCTGTCCATTGCCTCCTCTTCCTCCGTCTATCCATCTCCTCCTCTTCCTCCGTCTGTCCATCGCCTCCTCTTCTTCAGTCTGTCCATCTCCTCCTCTTCCTCCTGCTCCTTCTCGGTCTTTCCATCGCCTCCTCTTCCTCCGTCTGTCAATCTCCTCCTCTTCCTCCTGCTCTTCCTCCGTCTGCCCATCTCCTCCTCTTCCTCCGTCTGTCCATCTCCTCCTCTTCCTCCGTCTGTCCATCGCCTCCTCTTCTTCAGTCTGTCCATCTCCTCCTCTTCGTCCTGCTCCTTCTCGGTCTGTCCATTGCCTCCTCTTCCTCCGTCTATCCATCTCCTCCTCTTCCTCCGTCTGTCCATCGCCTCCTCTTCTTCAGTCTGTCCATCTCCTCCTTTTTCTCCTGATCCTTCTCGGTCTGTCCATCTCCGCCTCTTCCTCAGTCTGTCTATCTCCTCGTCTTCCTCAGTCTGTCCATCGCCTCCTCTTCCTCCGTCTGTCTATCTCCTCCTCTTCCTCCGTCTGTCCATTTCCTCCTCTTCCTCTGTCTTTCCATCGCCTCCTCTTCCTCCGTCTGTCTATCTCCTCCTCTTCCTCAGTCTGTCCATTTCCTCCTCTTCCTCCGTCTGTCTATCTCCTCCTCTTCCTCCGTCTGTCCATCTCCTTCTCTTCTTCCGTCTTTCCATCGCCTCCTCTTCCTCCGTCTGTCTATCTCCTCCTCTTCCTCCGTCTGTCCATCGCCTCCTCTTCCTCCGTCTGTCTATCTCTTCCTCTTCCTCCGTCTGTCCATCGCCTCCTCTTCCTCTGTCAGTCCATCGCCTCCACTTCCTCCGTCTGTCCATCGCCTCCTCTTCCTCCTGCTCCTTCTCGGTCTGTCCATCTCCTCCTCTTCCTCCTGGTCCTTCTCTGTCTGTCCATTGTCTCCTCTTCCTCAGTCTGTCTATCTCCTCCTCTTCCTCCGTCTGTCCATTTCCTCCTCTTCCTCCATCTTTCCATCGCCTCCTCTTCCTCCGTCTGTCCATTTCCTCCTCTTCCTCGGTCTGTCCATCTCCTTCTCTTCCTCCGTCTGTCCATCTCCTTCTCTTCCTCCGTCTGTCCATCGCCTCCTCTTCCTCAGTCTGTCCATCTCCTCCTCTTCCTCCTGCTCCTTCTCGGTCTGTCCATCTCCTCGTCTTCCTCCTGCTCCTTCTCGGTCTGTCCATCGCCTCCTCTTCCTCCGTCTGTTCATCTCCTCCTCTTCCTCCGTCTGTCCATCGCCTCCTCTTCCTCCTGCTCCTTCTCCGTCTGTCCATCGCCTCCTCTTCCTCCGTCTGTCCTTCGCCTCCTCTTCCTCCGTCTGTCCATCGCCTCCTCTCCCTCAGTCTGTCAATCTCCTCCTCTTCCTCCATCTGTCCATCTCCTCCTCTTCCTCCGTCTGTCCATCTCCTCCTCTACCTCCGTCTGTCCATCGCCTCCTCTTCTTCAGTCTGTCCATCTTCTCCTCTTCCTCCGTCTGTCCATTTCCTCCTCTTCCTCCGTCTATCCATCTACTCCTCTTCCTCCGTCTGTCCATCTCCTCCTCTTACTCTCGGTCCTTTTCGGTCTGTCCATCGCCTCCTCTTTGTCCGTCTGTCCATCTCCTCCTATTCCTCCGTCTGTCAATCTCCTCCTCTTCCTCAGTCTATCCATCTCCTCCTCTTCCTCAGTCTATCCATCTCCTCCTCTTCCTCCGTCTGTCCATCTCCTCTTCTTCCTCCTGCTCCTTCTCGGTCTGTCCATCGCCTCCTCTTCCTCCTGCTCCTTCTCGGTCTGTCCATCGCCTCCTCTTCCTCTGTCTGTCCATCTCCTCCTCTTCCTCCGTCTGTCTATCGCCTCCTCTTCCTCAGTCTGTCCATCTCCTCCTCTTCCTCCGTCCTTCCATCTCCTCCTCTTCCCCCTGCTCTTCCTCTGTCTGTGCAACTACTCCTCTTCCTCCGTCTGTCCATCGCCTCCTCTTCTTCAGTCTGTCCATCTTCTCCTCTTCCTCCTGCTCCTTCTCGGTCTGTCCATTGCCTCCTCTTCCTCCGTCTGTCCATCTCCTCCTCTTCCTCCGTCTGTCCATTGCCTCCTCTTCCTCCGTCTGTCCATCTCCTCCACTTCCTCCGTCTGTCCATCTCCACCTCTTCCTCCGTTTTCCCAACTCCTCCTCTTCCTCCGTCTGTCCATCTCCTCCTCTTCCTCTGTCTGTCCATCGCCTGCTCCTCCTCCGTCTGTCCATCTCCTCCTCTTCCTCCATCGGTCCATCACCTCCTCTTCTTCAGTCTGTCCATCTCCGCCTCTTCCTCCGTCTGTCCATCGCCTCCTCTTCTTCGGTCTGTCCATCGCCTCCTCTTCTTCGGTCTGTCCATCGCCTCCTCTTCCTCCGTCTGTCCATCTCCTCCTCTTCCTCCTGCTCCTTCTCGGTCTGTCCATCTCCTCGTCTTCCTCCTGCTCCTTCCTGCTCTGTCCATCGCCTCCTCTTCCTCCGTCTGTCCATCTCCTCCTTTTCCTCCGTCTGTCCATCGCCTCCTTTTCCTCCGTCTGTCCATCTCCTCCTCTTCCTCCGTCTGTCCGTCGCCTCGTCTTCCTCCGTCTGTCCATCTCCTCCACTTCCTCCGTCTGTCCATCTCCTCCTCTTCCTCAGTCTGTCCATCTCCTCCTCTTCCTCCGTCTGTCCATCGCCTCCTCTTCTTCAGTCTGTCCATCTCCTCCTCTTTCTCCTGCTCCTTCTCGGTCTGTCCATCGCCTCCTCTTCCTCCTGCTCCTTCTCGGTCTGTCCATCTCCGCCTCTTCCTCCTGGTCCTTCTCCGTCTGTCCATCTCCTCCTCTTCCTCCGTCTGTCCATCGCCTCCTCTTCTTCAGTCTGTCCATCTCCTCCTCTTTCTCCTGCTCCTTCTCGGTCTGTCCATCGCCTCCTCTTCCTCCTGCTCCTTCTCGGTCTGTCCATCTCCGCCTCTTCCTCCTGGTCCTTCTCCGTCTGTCCATCGCCTCCTCTTCCTCAGTCTGTCTATCTCCTCCTCTTCCTCCGCCTTTCCATCGCCTCCTCTTCCTCCGTCTGTCTATCTCCTCCTCTTCCTCCGTCTGTCCATTTCCTCCTCTTCCTCCGTCTTTCCATTGCCTCCTCTTCCTCCGTCTGTCTATCTCCTCCTCTTCCTCCGCCTTTCCATCGCCTCCTCTTCCTCCGTCTGTCTATCTCCTCCTCTTCCTCCGTCTGTCCATTTCCTCCTCTTCCTCCGTCTTTCCATTGCCTCCTCTTCCTCCGTCTGTCTATCTCCTCCTCTTCCTCCGTCTGTCCATCGCCTCCTCTTCCTCCGTCTGTCTATCTCTTCCTCTTCCTCAGTCTGTCCATCTCCTTCTCTTCCTCAGTCTGTCCATCTCCTCCTCTTCCTCCTGCTCCTTCTCGGTCTTTCCATCGCCTCCTCTTCCTCCGTCTGTCCATCTCCTCCTCTTCTTCCGTCTGTCCATCACCTCCTCTTTCTCCTGCTCCTCCTCCGTCTGTCCATCTCCTCCTCTTCCTCCGTCTGTCCATCGCCTCCTCTTCTTCAGTCTGTCCATCTCCTCCTCTTCGTCCTGCTCCTTCTCGGTCTGTCCATTGCCTCCTCTTCCTCCGTCTGTCCATCTCCTCCTCTTCCTCCGTCTGTCCATCGCCTCCTCTTCTTCAGTCTGTCCATCTCATTCTCTTTCTCCTGCTCCTTCTCGGTCTGTCCATCGCCTCCTCTTCCTCCTGCTCCTTCTCGGTCTGTCCATCTCCGCCTCTTCCTCCTGGTCCTTCTCCGTCCGTCCATCGTCTCCTCTTCCTCCGTCTGTCCATTTCCTCCTCTTCCTCCGTCTTTCCATCGCCTCCTCTTTCTCCGTCTGTCTATCTCCTCCTCTTCCTCCGTCTGTCCATCGCCTCCTCTTCCTCCGTCTGTCTATCTCTTCCTCTTCCTCCGTCCTTCCATCTCCTCCTCTTCCTCTGTCTGTCCATCGCCTCCTCTTCTTCAGTCTGTCCATCTCCTCCTCTTCGTCCTGCTCCTTCTCGGTCTGTCCATCGCCTCCTCTTCCTCCTGCTCCTTGTCGGTCTGTCCATCTCCGCCTCTTCCTCAGTCTGTCTATCTCCTCCTCTTCCTCCGTCTGTCCATTTCCTCCTCTTCCTCCGTCTTTCCATCGCCTCCTCTTCTTCCGTCTGTCTATCTCCTCCTCTTCCTCCGTCTGTCCATTTCCTCCTCTTCCTCCGTCTTTCCATCGCCTCCTCTTCCTCCGTCTGTCTATCTCCTCCTCTTCCTCCGTCTGTCTATCTCCTCCTCTTCCTCCGTCTGTCCATTTCCTCCTCTTCCTCCGTCTTTCCATCGCCTCCTCTTCCTCCGTCTGTCTATCGCCTCCTCTTCCTCGGTCTGTCCATCTCCTCCTCTTTCTCCGTCTGTCCATCTGTCCATCTCCTCCTCTTCCTCCTGCTCCTTCTCGGTCTTTCCATCGCCTCCTCTTCCTCCGTCTGTCCATCTCCACCTCTTCCTCCGTCGGTCCATCACCTCCTCTTCCTCCGTCGGTCCATCGCCTCCTCTTCTTCAGTCTGTCCATCGCCTCCTCTTCCTCCGTCTGTCATTCTCCTCCTCTTCCTCGTCTGTCCATAGCCTCCTCTTCCTCTGTCAGTCCATCTCCTCCTCTTCCTCCGTCTGGCAATCGCCTCCTCTTCCTCCGTCTGCCCATCTCCTCCTCTTCCTCCGTCTGTCCATCTCCTCCTCTTCCTCCGTCTGTCCATCGCCTCCTCTTCTTCAGTCTGTCTATCTCCTCCTCTTCGTCCTGCTCCTTCTCGGTCTGTCCATCGCCTCCTCTTCCTCAGTCTGTCAATCTCCTCCTCTTCCTCCTGCTCTTCCTCCGTCTGCCCATCTCCTCCTCTTCCTCCGTCTGTCCATCTCCTCCTCTTCCTCCGTCTGTCCATCGCCTCCTCTTCTTCAGTCTGTCTATCTCCTCCTCTTCGTCCTGCTCCTTCTCGGTCTGTCCATCGCCTCCTCTTCCTCAGTCTGTCAATCTCCTCCTCTTCCTCCTGCTCTTCCTCCGTCTGCCCATCTCCTCCTCTTCCTCCGTCTGTCCATCTCCTCCTCTTCCTCCGTCTGTCCATCGCCTCCTCTTCTTCAGTCTGTCCATCGCCTCCTCTTCCTCCTGCTCCTTCTCCGTCTGTCCATCGTCTCCTCTTCCTCAGTCTGTCTATCTCCTCCTCTTCCTCCGTCTGTCCATTTCCTCCTCTTCCTCCATCTTTCCATCGCCTCCTCTTCCTACGTCTGTCTATCTCCTCCTCTTCCTCCGTCTGTCCATTTCCTCCTCTTCCTCCGTCTTTCCATCGCCTCCTCTTCTCCGTCTGTCTATCTCCTCCTCTTCCTCCGTCTGTCCATCGCCTCCTCTTCCTCCGTCTGTCTATCTCTTCCTCTTCCTCCGTCTGTCCATTGCCTCCTCTTCCTCTGTCAGTCCATCTCCTCCTCTTCCTCCGTCTGTCCATCGCCTCCTCATCCTCCGTCTGTCCATCTCCTCCTCTTCCTCCGTCTGTCCATCGCCTCCTCTTCCTCCGTCTGTCTATCTCTTCCTCTTCCTCCGTCTGTCCATCTCCTCCTCTTCCTCCGTCTGTCCATCGCCTCCTCATCCTCCGTCTGTCCATCTCCTTCTCTTCCTCCGTCTGTCCATTGCCTCCTCTTCCTCAGTCTGTCCATCTCCTCCTCTTTCTCTTGCTCCTCCTCCGTCTGTCCATCTCCTCCTCTTCCTCCGTCTGTCCATCGCCTCCTCTTCTTCAGTCTGTCCATCTCCTCCTCTTCCTCCTGCTCCTTCTCGGTCTTTCCATCGCCTCCTCTTCCTCCGTCTGTCCATCACCTCCTCTTTCTCTTGCTCCTCCTCCGTCTGTCCATCTCCTCCTCTTCCTCCGTCTGTCCATCGCCTCCTCTTCCTCAGTCTGTCTATCTCCTCCTCTTCCTCCGTCTGTCCATTTCCTCCTCTTCCTCCGTCTGTCCATTTCCTCCTCTTCCCCCGTCTTTCCATCGCCTCCTCTTCCTCCGTCTGTCCATTTCCTCCTCTTCCTCCGTCTTTCCATCGCCTCCTCTTCCTCCGTCTGTCCATCGCCTACTCTTCCTCGGTCTGTCTATCTCTTCCTCTTCCTCCGTCTGTCCATCTCCTTCTCTTCCTCCGTCTGTCCATCTCCTCCTCTTCCTCCGTCTGTCCATCTGTCCATCGCCTCCTCTTCCTCAGTCTGTCCATCTCCTCCTCTTCCTCCTGCTCCTTCTTGGTCTTTCCATCGCCTCCTCTTCCACCGTCTGTCCATCTCCTCCTCTTCCTCCGTCGGTCCATCACCTCCTCTTCTTCAGTCTGTCCATCGCCTCCTCTTCCTCTGTCAGTCCATCGCCTCCACTTCCTCCGTCTGTCCATCTCCTCGTCTTCCTCCTGCTCCTTCCCGGTCTGTCCATCGCCTCCTCTTCCTCTGTCAGTCCATCTCCTCCTCTTCCTCCGTCTGTCCATCGCCTCCTCTTCTTCAGTCTGTCCATCGCCTCCTCTTCCTCCTGCTCCTTCTCGGTCTGTCCATTGCCTCCTCTTCCTCCGTCTGTCCATCACCTCCTCTTTCTCCTGCTCCTCTTCCATCTGTCCATTTCCTCCTCTTCCTCCGTCTGTCCATCGCCTCCTCTTTCTCCTGCTCCTTCTCGGTCTGTCCATCGCCTCCTCTTCCTCCTGCTCCTTCTCGGTCTGTCCATCTCCGCCTCTTCCTCCTGGTCCTTCTCCGTCTGTCCATCGCCTCCTCTTCCTCAGTCTGTCTATCTCCTCCTCTTCCTCCGCCTTTCCATCGCCTCCTCTTCCTCCGTCTGTCTATCTCCTCCTCTTCCTCCGTCTGTCCATTTCCTCCTCTTCCTCCGTCTTTCCATTGCCTCCTCTTCCTCCGTCTGTCTATCTCCTCCTCTTCCTCCGTCTGTCCATCGCCTCCTCTTCCTCCGTCTGTCTATCTCTTCCTCTTCCTCAGTCTGTCCATCTCCTTCTGTTCCTCAGTCTGTCCATCTCCTCCTCTTCCTCCTGCTCCTTCTCGGTCTTTCCATCGCCTCCTCTTCCTCCGTCTGTCCATCTCCTCCTCTTCTTCCGTCTGTCCATCACCTCCTCTTTCTCCTGCTCCTCCTCCGTCTGTCCATCTCCTCCTCTTCCTCCGTCTGTCCATCGCCTCCTCTTCTTCAGTCTGTCCATCTCCTCCTCTTCGTCCTGCTCCTTCTCGGTCTGTCCATTGCCTCCTCTTCCTCCGTCTGTCCATCTCCTCTTCTTCTTCAGTCTGTCCATCTCCTTCTCTTTCTCCTGCTCCTTCTCGGTCTGTCCATCGCCTCCTCTTCCTCCTGCTCCTTCTCGGTCTGTCCATCTCCGCCTCTTCCTCCTGGTCCTTCTCCGTCCGTCCATCGTCTCCTCTTCCTCCGTCTGTCCATTTCCTCCTCTTCCTCCGTCTTTCCATCGCCTCCTCTTCCTCCGTCTGTCTATCTCCTCCTCTTCCTCCGTCTGTCCATCGCCTCCTCTTCCTCCGTCTGTCTATCTCTTCCTCTTCCTCCGTCTGTCCATCTCCTTCTCTTCCTCCGTCTTTCCATCGCCTCCTCTTCCACCGTCTGTCTATCTCCTCCTCTTCCTCCGTCTGTCTATCTCCTCCTCTTCCTCCGTCTGTCCATCGCCTCCTCTTCCTCAGTCTGTCCATCTCCTCCTCTTCCTCCGTCTGTCCATCACCTCCTCTTTCTCTTGCTCCTTCTCCGTCCTTCCATCTCCTCCTCTTCCTCTGTCTGTCCATCGCCTCCTCTTCTTCAGTCTGTCCATCTCCTCCTCTTCGTCCTGCTCCTTCTCGGTCTGTCCATCGCCTCCTCTTCCTCCTGCTCCTTGTCGGTCTGTCCATCTCCGCCTCTTCCTCAGTCTGTCTATCTCCTCCTCTTCCTCCGTCTGTCCATTTCCTCCTCTTCCTCCGTCTTTCCATCGCCTCCTCTTCCTCCGTCTGTCTATCTCCTCCTCTTCCTCCGTCTGTCTATCTCCTCCTCTTCCTCCGTCTGTCCATTTCCTCCTCTTCCTCCGTCTGTCTATCTCCTCCTCTTCCTCCGTCTGTCTATCTCCTCCTCTTCCTCCGTCTGTCCATTTCCTCCTCTTCCTCCGTCTGTCTATCGCCTCCTCTTCCTCCGTCTGTCTATCGCCTCCTCTTTCTCCGTCTGTCCATCTGTCCATCTCCTCCTCTTCCTCCTGCTCCTTCTCGGTCTTTCCATCGCCTCCTCTTCCTCCGTCTGTCCATCTCCACCTCTTCCTCCGTCGGTCCATCACCTCCTCTTCCTCCGTCGGTCCATCGCCTCCTCTTCTTCAGTCTGTCCATCGCCTCCTCTTCCTCCGTCTGTCATTCTCCTCTTCCTCGTCTGTCCATAGCCTCCTCTTCCTTTGTCAGTCCATCTCCTCCTCTTCCTCCGTCTGGCAATCGCCTCCTCTTCCTCAGTCTGTCAATCTCCTCCTCTTCCTCCTGCTCTTCCTCCGTCTGCCCATCTCCTCCTCTTCCTCCGTCTGTCCATCTCCTCCTCTTCCTCCGTCTGTCCATCTCCTCCTCTTCCTCCGTCTGTCCATCGCCTCCTCTTCTTCAGTCTGTCTATCTCCTCCTCTTCGTCCTGCTCCTTCTCGGTCTGTCCATCGCCTCCTCTTCCTCAGTCTGTCAATCTCCTCCTCTTCCTCCTGCTCTTCCTCCGTCTGCCCATCTCCTCCTCTTCCTCCGTCTGTCCATCTCCTCCTCTTCCTCCGTCTGTCCATCGCCTCCTCTTCTTCAGTCTGTCCATCGCCTCCTCTTCCTCCTGCTCCTTCTCCGTCTGTCCATCGTCTCCTCTTCCTCAGTCTGTCTATCTCCTCCTCTTCCTCCGTCTGTCCATTTCCTCCTCTTCCTCCATCTTTCCATCGCCTCCTCTTCCTACGTCTGTCTATCTCCTCCTCTTCCTCCGTCTGTCCATTTCCTCCTCTTTCTCCGTCTTTCCATCGCCTCCTCTTCTCCGTCTGTCTATCTCCTCCTCTTCCTCCGTCTGTCCATCGCCTCCTCTTCCTCCGTCTGTCTATCTCTTCCTCTTCCTCCGTCTGTCCATTGCCTCCTCTTCCTCTGTCAGTCCATCTCCTCCTCTTCCTCCGTCTGTCCATCGCCTCCTCTTCCTCCGTCTGTCCATCGCCTCCTCATCCTCCGTCTGTCCATCTCCTCCTCTTCCTCCGTCTGTCCATCGCCTCCTCTTCCTCCGTCTGTCTATCTCTTCCTCTTCCTCCGTCTGTCCATCGCCTCCTCTTCCTCTGTCAGTCCATCTCCTCCTCTTCCTCCGTCTGTCCATCGCCTCCTCATCCTCCGTCTGTCCATCTCCTTCTCTTCCTCCGTCTGTCCATTGCCTCCTCTTCCTCAGTCTGTCCATCTCCTCCTCTTTCTCTTGCTCCTCCTCCGTCTGTCCATCTCCTCCTCTTCCTCCGTCTGTCCATCGCCTCCTCTTCTTCAGTCTGTCCATCTCCTCTTCCTCCTGCTCCTTCTCGGTCTTTCCATCGCCTCCTCTTCCTCCGTCTGTCCATCACCTCCTCTTTCTCTTGCTCCTCCTCCGTCTGTCCATCTCCTCCTCTTCCTCCGTCTGTCCATCGCCTCCTCTTCCTCAGTCTGTCTATCTCCTCCTCTTCCTCCGTCTGTCCATTTCCTCCTCTTCCTCCGTCTTTCCATCGCCTCCTCTTCCTCCGTCTGTCCATTTCCTCCTCTTCCTCCGTCTTTCCATCGCCTCCTCTTCCTCCGTCTGTCCATCGCCTACTCTTCCTCGGTCTGTCTATCTCTTCCTCTTCCTCCGTCTGTCCATCTCCTTCTCTTCCTCCGTCTGTCCATCTCCTCCTCTTCCTCCGTCTGTCCATCTGTCCATCGCCTCCTCTTCCTCAGTCTGTCCATCTCCTCCTCTTCCTCCTGCTCCTTCTTGGTCTTTCCATCGCCTCCTCTTCCACCGTCTGTCCATCTCCTCCTCTTCCTCCGTCGGTCCATCACCTCCTCTTCTTCAGTCTGTCCATCGCCTCCTCTTCCTCTGTCAGTCCATCGCCTCCACTTCCTCCGTCTGTCCATCTCCTCGTCTTCCTCCTGCTCCTTCCCGGTCTGTCCATCGCCTCCTCTTCCTCTGTCAGTCCATCTCCTCCTCTTCCTCCGTCTGTCCATCGCCTCCTCTTCTTCAGTCTGTCCATCGCCTCCTCTTCCTCCTGCTCCTTCTCGGTCTGTCCATTGCCTCCTCTTCCTCCGTCTGTCCATCACCTCCTCTTTCTCCTGCTCCTCTTCCATCTGTCCATTTCCTCCTCTTCCTCCGTCTGTCCATCGCCTCCTCTTCTTCAGTCTGTCTATCTCCTCCTCTTCCTCCGTCGGTCCATCACCTCCTCTTCTTCAGTCTGTCCATCGCCTCCTCTTCCTCTGTCAGTCCATCGCCTCCACTTCCTCCGTCTGTCCATCTCCTCGTCTTCCTCCTGCTCCTTCCCGGTCTGTCCATCGCCTCCTCTTCCTCTGTCAGTCCATCTCCTCCTCTTCCTCCGTCTGTCCATCGCCTCCTCTTCTTCAGTCTGTCCATCGCCTCCTCTTCCTCTGTCAGTCCATCGCCTCCACTTCCTCCGTCTGTCCATCGCCTCCTCTTCTTCAGTCTGTCCATCGCCTCCTCTTCCTCCTGCTCCTTCTCGGTCTGTCCATTGCCTCCTCTTCCTCCGTCTGTCCATCACCTCCTCTTTCTCCTGCTCCTCTTCCATCTGTCCATCTCCTCCTCTTCCTCCGTCTGTCCATCGCCTCCTCTTCCTCAGTCTGTCCATCTCCTCCTCTTCCTCGGTCTGTCCATTTCCACCTCTTCCTCCGTCTTTCCATCGCCTCCTCTTCCTCCGTCTGTCTATCTCCTCCTCTTCCTCCGTCTGTCCATCGCCTCCTCTTCTTCAGTCTGTCTATCTCTTCCTCTTCCTCCGTCTGTCCTCTCTTCTGACTTCTCTTCTCCTCCGTCTTCTCCTCTCTCTTCTCCTCCGTCTTCTCCTCTGTCTTCTCCTCTCTCTTCTCCTCTGTCTTCTCCTCTGTCTTCTCCTCTGTCTTCTCCTCTGTCTTCTCCTCCCTCTTCTCCTCTCTCTTCTCCTCTGTCTTCTCCTCTGTCTTGTCTCCTCTTCTGTCTCCTTGTCTCCTCTGTCTTCACTTCTGTCTCCTTGTCTTCTCTGTCTTCTCCTCCGTCTGTCTTCTCTTCTGGCTCCTCTTCTCTCGTCTCTCGTATATATATGGGTGGAGAGGAGGAGGAGCATGAGTCCGAGCTTGGATCCGAGTAGCCGAGCTCGGATGGGTTGTCGTGGCTCCGCCTACTTGAATGACTATCCGAGCACGGCTTAGAATCCGGCCAAAGGCTGGCTATCCTATCATATACCTGTCTCCTCTTCTGTCTCCTTTCTCCTCTTCTGTCTCCTGTCCTCCTCCTCCTCAGACTGTCTGACAGTCCTTTCTTCAATTTTTTTGAAAAAAGTGACAAAAATGTCCAAAAAAGCTTCAGAACGTCAAAAAGGAGCAGAAAAAAATGGACATGTCCTACTCTGTGCAAACATATTGTGCATCAGTTTTCAGGCTCCTCCTCCTCCTTCTGAAGGCTGTCTCTTCTCCTCCTCTGTCAAAGTCGATACATACCTGTCTCCTCTTCTGTCTCCTTTCCTCCTCCTCCTCCTCCTCCTCTTCAGACTGTCCGACAGTCCTTTTTTCAATTTTGTTTTTTCCAATTTCATAGAATTCAAAAAATATTTGTTATGAAAGAACGTTGAAAAAAGCTTCAAAAACATAAAAAAGGAGCAGAAAAAATGGACATGTCATACTCAGTGTTAACATAGTGTGCATCAGTTGTCAGGCTCCTCCTTCTCCTCCTCCTCCTCCTCCTCTGGAGCTCTGTAGCCGGCGTATTGGAGCTCTGTAACCGGCGTACTGTCAAAGTCAATACATACCTGTCTCCTCTTCTGTCTCCTGTCCTCCTCCTCAGACTATCTGACAGTCTTTTGTTTTTTCAATTTCATAGAATTCAAAAAATATTTGTTATGAAAGAACGTTGAAAAAAACTTCAAAAAGGAGCAGAAAAAAATGGACATGTCATACTCAGTGTTAACATATTGTGCATCAGTTGTCAGGAGTAGTTATTAGTGTATATGTTTAGGTGGGGGCCACTAATTAGCATAACCCCCCCTAAAACGGTGGGGCCACTAATTAGCATAATCCACCACTTAGTGTACACCTTTAGGTGGGGGTAAAAAATTAGCATATTCCCCCCTATCTGAAGCAGCGCGCGCAGATCATCAAAATTAATGGAATAAATCAATTGAAAAATGTATAAAGCAGGGGTCTTCAACAGGGGGTCCGCGACCCCTAGGGGGTCCGCGGAGGTACTGCATGGGGGTCGCGAAAGTTTTGGTGGATTAGACTTTTTTTTATATTTCCCCCCCACACAGTGAACAAATAAGAACGAACAAAAAGAGAATAAAAGTTAAGAAGTTAAAAAAAGCAAACTCAAAGGCTTTAACAGCTTTCCCGCCCCTATTGCTGCTCTGCCAATCACGAGGCCGTATGTGACACACTGGCTCTGTCAGGTTCCCTGTGATTGGCTGAGAGCCCATTCTTATTATGCTAGCGGCTTAAAATAAAAACATGAATATATGAACCTGTGTATTATTTGAGTATCTTAGTATTGAATGCACAATAACAAGGTACATTTACACATGGCACTATAGGACCAGTTTGATATAACACAATTTTATACAATATATATAATTAGGGGGTCCCCGCTCCATCTCGCCATCAGTTTGGGGGTCCTTGGCCTGGAAAACGTTGAAGACCCCTGGTATAAAGGAAAAAGAATAATGACGGTAAGTCAATGATTGATGTTTTTTAAAAGCTACTAATGTAGTGTGTTGAAACGGCTATGTTGTGTTGTGGAGTGTGTGTATTGTGTGTGAGCTGAAGGTCTAAAAATGACGTTGTTTTAGACTGCTTGCTAAAATGTTGTGATGTGACGTTTGCAGCTAGCTAGCATGCTGTAGGGAGTGTGTGCGTGTCTGGGGGGGCGGGGGGGGTGAGCGCTGGTTTTTAAACCTTAATGGGTTAAGGTTGTATGACTATGTTGTTAGGCTGTGTGTGATTTCCAGGACGTAACAGTTATATTTTTAACCGGGCTTTTACTTTTACTTTTAGTCCGTTTTTAGCTAGCTAGCTAACAGCGTTAATGCGTTAACAAGCTGTGTAATGTCTGCATTGTTCCAAATAAAGGGTTTACGAGGCGAGAAGTTGTGAAGGAAACACAGTTTCCAAGCCAGAATACATTGTTGGTGAAATTTAGATAACTTGAGAGGTAATTTGGAGGGAACATAGTCACGTTTTAAAAGGGAAGGAAAGACCACCAACACAGTTAGATATGTGATTAGGAATAAAAATCTCAAGGAATTGGAATATATAAGACATCTCCTGATACAACCAACTCTAAATGAGTCTACGGTGTCTGTGAAGTCAAAAAAGTCTCAACCATCCAGTGCTTCACAGTCAGAAAGAACCTCATTTGTAAGTTTGTGAGGTTTATTTTTCAGAGGAAGTTTTTATTAATCTCTTTAAGTGTTTTTCATTGATAATGTTGGAAAAATCTTACTATCACGTGATCCTTGATTTGATGAGGAGAAAGGCTGAGGGTCCAATTGAGAATTAAGAAAAGGGTTCTATCATGTAAATGAGAAATTAACCAAAACACAGGTTATCAACATGGTCTTGTCTTAGCCTCGTCTAAGACACCAAAGGGTAGGAGACAGAAGGGTGCTTCCTGGTGGGAGGAAGACACCAGAGGGTAGGAGACAGAAGGGTGCTTCCTGGTGGGAGGAAGACACCAGAGGGTAGGAGACAGAAGGGTGCTTCCTGGTGGGAGACAGACACCAGAGGGTAGGAGACAGAAGGGTGCTTCCTGGTGGGAGGAAGACACCAGAGGGTAGGAGACAGAAGGGTGCTTCCTGGTGGGAGGAAGACACCAGAGGGTAGGAGACAGAAGGGTGCTTCCTGGTGGGAGGAAGACACCAGAGGGTAGGAGACAGAAGGGTGCTTCCTGGTGGGAGGAAGACACCAGAGGGTAGGAGACAGAAGGGTGCTTCCTGGTGGGAGGAAGACACCAGAGGGTAGGAGACAGAAGGGTGCTTCCTGGTGGGAGGAAGACACCAGAGGGTAGGAGACAGAAGGGTGCTTACTGGTGGGAGGAAGACACCAGAGGGTAGGAGACAGAAGGGTGCTTCCTGGTGGGAGGAAGACACCAGAGGGTAGGAGACAGAAGGGTGCTTACTGGTGGGAAGAAGACACCAGAGGGTAGGAGACAGAAGGGTGCTTCCTGGTGGGAGGAAGACACCAGAGGGTAGGAGACAGAAGGGTGCTTCCTGGTGGGAGGAAGACACCAGAGGGTAGGAGACAGAAGGGTGCTTCCTGGTGGGAGGAAGACACCAGAGGGTAGGAGACAGAAGGGTGCTTCCTGGTGGGAGGAAGACACCACAGGGTAGGAGACAGAAGGGTGCTTCCTGGTGGGAGGAAGACACCAGAGGGTAGGAGACAGAAGGGTGCTTCCTGGTGGGAGGAAGACACCAGAGGGTAGGAGACAGAAGGGTGCTTCCTGCTGGGAGGAAGACACCAGAGGGTAGGAGACAGAAGGGTGCTTACTGGTGGGCAGAAGACACCAGAGGGTAGGAGACAGAAGGGTGCTTCCTGGTGGGAGGAAGACACCAGAGGGTAGGAGACAGAAGGGTGCTTCCTGGTGGGAGGAAGACACCAGAGGGTAGGAGACAGAAGGGTGCTTCCTGGTGGGAGGAAGACACCAGAGGGTAGGAGACAGAAGGGTGCTTTCTGGTGGGAGGAAGACACCAGAGGGTAGGAGACAGAAGGGTGCTTCCTGGTGGGAGGAAGACACCAGAGGGTAGGAGACAGAAGGGTGCTTCCTGGTGGGAGGAAGACACCAGAGGGTAGGAGACAGAAGGGTGCTTCCTGGTGGGAGGAAGACACCAGAGGGTAGGAGACAGAAGGGTGCTTTCTGGTGGGAGGAAGACACCAGAGGGTAGGAGACAGAAGGGTGCTTCCAGGTGGGAGGAAGACACCAGAGGGTAGGAGACAGAAAAACAAACATACTTCAATCTCTTAGCAGCCAAGAGTTAAGATTACCGTTAGTTTTGGTCATTTTTGATGTAGAGAATTGTTCAACCAAAGTTAAATCATAAGGAAGCTATTTTTTTTCCTTTAAAACAGAATGGTGTCATCTGTCAAAATCTATATTATTATTAACTCCACTTAACGCCAGCAGTTCTGTAACCATCAGAGATAGAAAGGAGGAAAATGGGCGTCCCTGTCAAATTCCACATTTTACCTCAAATCTATTAGTTGGATTGTGAGTTATTATCACAGAAATATTAACGTCTTTGTAAAGCATCTCAATAACATTAATGAAAACATCACCAAAACCAAATAATTTAAGAGTCTTCAAAAGAAAAGTATGCTCTGTTTGGATTTAGCCAGATGGGCCTTTATAAGATCAAGGGCCAAATGGCTAGAACAGAGCGAGAAGAAGAGAAAAGAAAAGCTTTAACTTCTCTTAATATCACTGGCTGATAAATGAGCTTCCTTATGATTTAACTTTGGTTGAACAATTCTCTACATCTAAAAATGACCAAAACTACCGGTAATCTTAACTCTTGGCTGCTAAGAGGTTTAAGTATGTTTGGTAAAGTCTTCCTCCCACCAGGAAGCACCCTTCTGTCTCCTACCCTCTGGTGTCTTCCTCCCACCAGGAAGCACCCTTCTGTCTCCTACCCTCTGGTGTCTTCCTCCCACCAGGAAGCACCCTTCTGTCTCCTACCCTCTGGTGTCTTCCTCCCACCAGGAAGCACCCTTCTGTCTCCTACCCTCTGGTGTCTTCCTCCCACCAGGAAGCACCCTTCTGTCTCCTACCCTCTGGTGTCTTCCTCCCACCAGTAAGCACCCTTCTGTCTCCTACCCTCTGGTGTCTTCCTCCCACCAGGAAGCACCCTTCTGTCTCCTACCCTCTGGTGTCTTCCTCCCACCAGGAAGGACCCTTCTGTCTCCTACCCTCTGGTGTCTTCCTCCCACCAGGAAGCACCCTTCTGTCTCCTACCCTCTGGTGTCTTCCTCCCACCAGGAAGCACCCTTCTGTCTCCTACCCTCTGGTGTCTTCCTCCCACCAGGAAGCACCCTTCTGTCTCCTACCCTCTGGTGTCTTCCTCCCACCAGGAAGCACCCTTCTGTCTCCTACCCTCTTGTGTCTTCCTCCCACCAGGAAGCACCCTTCTGTCTCCTACCCTCTGGTGTCTTCCTCCCACCAGGAAGCACCCTTTTGTCTCCTACCCTCTGGTGTCTTCCTCCCACTAGTAAGCACCCTTCTGTCTCCTACCCTCTGGTGTCTTCCTCCCACCAGGAAGCACCCTTCTGTCTCCTACCCTCTGGTGTCTTCCTCCCACCAGGAAGCACCCTTCTGTCTCCTACCCTCTGGTGTCTTCCTCCCACCAGGAAGCACCCTTCTGTCTCCTACCCTCTGGTGTCTTCCTCCCACCAGGAAGCACCCTTCTGTCTCCTACCCTCTGGTGTCTTCCTCCCACCAGGAAGCACCCTTCTGTCTCCTACCCTCTGGTGTCTTCCTCCCACCAGGAAGCACCCTTCTGTCTCCTACCCTCTGGTGTCTTCCTCCCACCAGGAAGCACCCTTCTGTCTCCTACCCTCTGGTGTCTTCCTCCCACCAGGAAGCACCCTTCTGTCTCCTACCCTCTGGTGTCTTCCTCCCACCAGGAAGCACCCTTCTGTCTCCTACCCTCTGGTGTCTTCCTCCCACCAGGAAGCACCCTTCTGTCTCCTACCCTCTGGTGTCTTCCTCCCACCAGGAAGCACCCTTCTGTCTCCTACCCTCTGGTGTCTTCCTCCCACCAGGAAGCACCCTTCTGTCTCCTACCCTCTGGTGTCTTCCTCCCACCAGGAAGCACCCTTCTGTCTCCTACCCTCTGGTGTCTTCCTCCCACCAGGAAGCACCCTTCTGTCTCCTACCCTCTGGTGTCTTCCTCCCACCAGGAAGCACCCTTCTGTCTCCTACCCTCTGGTGTCTTCCTCCCACCAGGAAGCACCCTTCTGTCTCCTACCCTCTGGTGTCTTCCTCCCACCAGGAAGCACCCTTCTGTCTCCTACCCTCTGGTGTCTTCCTCCCACCAGGAAGCACCCTTCTGTCTCCTACCCTCTGGTGTCTTCCTCCCACCAGGAAGCACCCTTCTGTCTCCTACCCTCTGGTGTCTTCCTCCCACCAGGAAGCACCCTTCTGTCTCCTACCCTCTGGTGTCTTCCTCCCACCAGGAAGCACCCTTCTGTCTCCTACCCTCTGGTGTCTTCCTCCCACCAGGAAGCACCCTTCTGTCTCCTACCCTCTGGTGTCTTCCTCCCACCAGGAAGCACCCTTCTGTCTCCTACCCTCTGGTGTCTTCCTCCCACCAGGAAGCACCCTTCTGTCTCCTACCCTCTGGTGTCTTCCTCCCACCAGGAAGCACCCTTCTGTCTCCTACCCTCTGGTGTCTTCCTCCCACCAGGAAGCACCCTTCTGTCTCCTACCCTCTGGTGTCTTCCTCCCACCAGGAAGCACCCTTCTGTCTCCTACCCTCTGGTGTCTTCCTCCCACCAGGAAGCACCCTTCTGTCTCCTACCCTCTGGTGTCTTCCTCCCACCAGGAAGCACCCTTCTGTCTCCTACCCTCTGGTGTCTTCCTCCCACCAGGAAGCACCCTTCTGTCTCCTACCCTCTGGTGTCTTCCTCCCACCAGGAAGCACCCTTCTGTCTCCTACCCTCTGGTGTCTTCCTCCCACCAGGAAGCACCCTTCTGTCTCCTACCCTCTGGTGTCTTCCTCCCACCAGGAAGCACCCTTCTGTCTCCTACCCTCTGGTGTCTTCCTCCCACCAGGAAGCACCCTTCTGTCTCCTACCCTCTGGTGTCTTCCTCCCACCAGGAAGCACCCTTCTGTCTCCTACCCTCTGGTGTCTTCCTCCCACCAGGAAGCACCCTTCTGTCTCCTACCCTCTGGTGTCTTCCTCCCACCAGGAAGCACCCTTCTGTCTCCTACCCTCTGGTGTCTTCCTCCCACCAGGAAGCACCCTTCTGTCTCCTACCCTCTGGTGTCTTCCTCCCACCAGGAAGCACCCTTCTGTCTCCTACCCTCTGGTGTCTTCCTCCCACCAGGAAGCACCCTTCTGTCTCCTACCCTCTGGTGTCTTCCTCCCACCAGGAAGCACCCTTCTGTCTCCTACCCTCTGGTGTCTTCCTCCCACCAGGAAGCACCCTTCTGTCTCCTACCCTCTGGTGTCTTCCTCCCACCAGGAAGCACCCTTCTGTCTCCTACCCTCTGGTGTCTTCCTCCCACCAGGAAGCACCCTTCTGTCTCCTACCCTCTGGTGTCTTCCTCCCACCAGGAAGCACCCTTCTGTCTCCTACCCTCTGGTGTCTTCCTCCCACCAGGAAGCACCCTTCTGTCTCCTACCCTCTGGTGTCTTCCTCCCACCAGGAAGCACCCTTTTGTCTCCTACCCTCTGGTGTCTTCCTCCCACCAGGAAGCACCCTTCTGTCTCCTACCCTCTGGTGTCTTCCTCCCACCAGGAAGCACCCTTCTGTCTCCTACCCTCTGGTGTCTTCCTCCCACCAGTAAGCACCCTTCTGTCTCCTACCCTCTGGTGTCTTCCTCCCACCAGGAAGCACCCTTCTGTCTCCTACCCTCTGGTGTCTTCCTCCCACCAGGAAGCACCCTTCTGTCTCATACCCTCTGGTGTCTTCCTCCCACCAGGAAGCACCCTTCTGTCTCCTACCCTCTGGTGTCTTCCTCCCACCAGTAAGCACCCTTCTGTCTCCTACCCTCTGGTGTCTTCCTCCCACCAGTAAGCACCCTTCTGTCTCCTACCCTCTGGTGTCTTCCTCCCACCAGGAAGCACCCTAGGGTAACGAGCCAGTTTTTCAAAATGTAAGGAGAAAGTACCGATATTTGTGTTAAAATGTAAGGAGTAGAAGTAAAAGGTCGTCACAAAAATAGTGTAAAATAAATAAAATATACTTAAAGTAACGAAGTATTTGTACTTTTTTACTTCCCATCTCTGTACAGCAGTATTTTACATTAGATGTACCACCTACCAACATTTAGGTGTTTTCTGTCATTTAAAATATTTATAAAATATCAAGTTGTTTTTCCACTTACTTTTGAAAATTCCGCGTATGTCACGGATGTATATCCAAGTCTCTCTTCTCCTCCGTCTCCTCTTCACCTCCGTCTCTTCTTCTCCTCTTCTCTTCTGGCTCCTCTTCTCTTCTGGCTCCTCTTCTCTCGTCTCTCTTATTTATATGAGTGGAGAGGAGGAGGAGCATGAGTCCGAGCTTGGATCCGAGCACGGCTGCTCGGATTCACTATGCCTTGCTTGGTCCATCCGAGCTCGGCATAGTGAATCCGAGCAGCCGTGCTCGGACTGACTGCCGTGCTCGGATTCACTATGCCGAGCTCGGATGGACCAAGCAAGGCATAGTGAATCCGAGCAGCCGTGCTCGGATTCACTATGCCGAGCTCGGATGGTTTGTTGTGGCTCCGCCTACTTGAATAACTATCCGAGCACGGTCAACTATCCAAGCTATCGATACTCAGCCGTGCTCGGATAGTTGGCCGTGCTCGGATGCACTATGCCGAGCTCGGATGGTCCAAGCAAGGCATAGTGAATCCGAGCACGGCTGCTCGGATCCAAGCTCGGACTCATGCTCCTCCTCCTCTCCACTCACATAAATACGAGAGACGAGAGAAGAGGAGCCAGAAGAGAAGAGGAGCCAGAAGAGAAGAGGAGACGGAGGAGAATTTCCGAGCGAAGGCTTTTCATCTGAGCGAAGGCTTTTCATCCGAGCAGCTTTTCATCCGAGCGAAGGCTTTTCATCCGAGCGAAGGCTTTTCATCCGAGCAGCTTTTCATCCGAGCGAAGGCTTTTCATCCGAGCAGCTTTTCATCCGAGCGAAGGCTTTTCATCCGAGCGAAGGCTTTTCATCCGAGCAGCTTTTCATCCGAGCGAAGGCTTTTCATCCGAGCAGCTTTTCATCCTCTTCTCTTCTGGCTCCTCTTCTCTTCTGGCTCCTCTTCTCTCGTCTCTCGTATTTATATGAGTGGAGAGGAGGAGGAGCATGAGTCCGAGCTTGGATCCGAGCAGCCGTGCTCGGATTCACTATGCCGAGCTCTGATGGTTTGTCGTGGCTCCGCCTACTTGAATGACTATCCGAGCACGGCCAACTATCCGAGCACGGCTGAGAATCGATAGCTCGGATAGTTGGCCGAAACCAGAGAAGAGGAGCCAGAAGAGAAGAGAAGATAACAGGAGCCAGAAGAGAAGAGGAGACGGAGGAGAAGAGAGACTCGGATATTTTCATCCGAGCGAAGTCTTTACATCCGAGCAGCTTTTCATCCTCTTCTCTTCTCCTCCTCTTCTCTTCTGGCTCCTCTTCTCTTCTGGCTCCTCTTCTGGCTCCTCTTCTGGCTCCTCTTCTCTTCTGGCTCCTGTTCTCTTCTCTTTTCTTCTGGCTCCACTTCTCTTCTGGCTCCTGTTCTCTTCTCTTCTCTTCTGGCTCCTCTTCTCTTCTGGCTCCTCTTCTCTCGTTTCTTGTATTTATGTGAGTGGAGAGGAGGAGGAGCATGAGTCCGAGCTTGGATCCGAGCACGGCTGCTCGGATTCACTATGCCGTGCTTGGTCCATCCGAGCTCAGCATAGTGGATCTGAGCAGCCATGCTCGGATTCACTATGCCGAGCTTGGATGGCAGTCAGTCCGAGCAGCCATGCTCGGACTGACTGCCGTGCTCGGATGGTTTGTCGTGGCTCCGCCTACTTGAATAACTATCCGAGCACGGCTGAGAATCGATAGCTCGGATAGTTGGCCGTGCTCGGATAGTTATTCAAGTAGGCGGAGCCACGACAAACCATCCGAGCTCGGCATAGTGCATCCGAGCACGGCTGCTCGGATGCAAGCTCGGACTCATGCTCCTCCTCCTCTCCACTCACATAAATAAGACAGACGAGAGAAGAGGAGCCAGAAGAGAAGAGAAGACGGAGAAGATTTTTTTTATTTTCCGAGCGAAGGCTTTTCATCCGAGCGAAGGCTTTTCATCCGAGCGAAGACTTTTCATCCGAGCAGCTTTTCATCCGAGCAGCTTTTCATCCGAGCAGCTTTTCATCTGAGCGAAGGCTCCGCCTACTTGAATGACTATCCGAGCACGGCTGAGAATCGATAGCTCGGATAGTTGGCCGAAACCAGAGAAGAGGAGCCAGAAGAGAAGAGAAGATAACAGGAGCCAGAAGAGAAGAGAAGACGGAGGAGTAGAGAGACTCGGATATTTTCATCCGAGCGAAGTCTTTACATCCGAGTAGCTTTTCATCCTCTTCTCTTCTCCTCCTCTTTTCTTCTGGCTCCTCTTCTCTTCTGGCTCCTGTTCTCTTCTCTTCTCTTCTGGCTCCTCTTTTCTTCTGGCTCCTCTTCTCTTCTGGCTCCTCTTCTCTTCTGGCTCCTGTTCTCTTCTCTTTTCTTCTGGCTCCTGTTCTCTTCTCTTTTCTTCTGGCTCCTGTTCTCTTCTCTTCTCTTCTGGCTCCTCTTCTCTTCTGGCTCCTCTTCTCTCGTCTCTTGTATTTATGTGAGTGGAGAGGAGGAGGAGCATGAGTCCGAGCTTGGATCCGAGCACGGCTGCTCGGATTCACTATGCCTTGCTTGGTCCATCCGAGCTCAGCATAGTGGATCCGAGCAGCCGTGCTCGGATTCACTATGCTGAGCTCGGATGGCAGTCAGTCCGAGCAGTCCGAGCAGCCATGCTCGGACTGCTCGGACTGACTGCCATGCTCGGACTGACTGCCGTGCTCGGATGGTTTGTCGTGGCTCCGCCTACTTGAATAACTATCCGAGCACGGCTGAGAATCGATAGCTCGGATAGTTGGCCGTGCTCGGATAGTTATTCAAGTAGGCGGAGCCACGACAAACCATCCGAGCTCGGCATAGTGCATCCGAGCACGGCTGCTCGGATGCACTATGCCTTGCTTGGACCATCCGAGCTCGGCATAGTGAATCCGAGCATGGCTGCTCGGATTCACTATGCCGAGCTCGGATGGTTTGTCGTGGCTCCGCCTACTTGAATAACTATCCGAGCACGGCCAACTATCCGAGCACGGCTGAGTATCGATAGCTTGGATAGTTGACCGTGCTCGGATAGTTATTCAAGTAGGCGGAGCCACGACAACCCATCCGAGCTCGGCATAGTGAATCCGAGCAGCCATGCTCGGATGCACTATGCCGAGCTCGGATGGTCCAAGCAAGGCATAGTGAATCCGAGCAGCCGTGCTCGGATCCAAGCTTGGACTCATGCTCCTCCTCCTCTCCACTCATATAAATAAGAGAGACGAGAGAAGAGGAGAAGACAGAAGAGAAGAGAAGACGGAGAAGATTTTTTTTATTTTCCGAGCGAAGGCTTTTCATCTGAGCGAAGGCTTTTCATCCGAGCAGCTTTTCATCCGAGCGAAGGCTTTTCATCCGAGCAGCTTTTCACCCGAGCAGCTTTTCATCCGAGCAGCTTTTCATCCGAGCAGCTTTTCACCCGAGCGAAGGCTTTTCATCCGAGCGAAGGCTTTTCATCCGAGCGAAGGCCTTTCATCCGAGTGAAGGCCTTTAAGTTCCTTGTTATTGTTATTTTTATACAGTTTTTTCCATACTTGTCAGGTTCAGGACACTTTATCTTACTAAATAAACATGGTCAAGCAAAGAAACGAGACGCAGACGGCAAAATGTGCAGTTAACAGACTTTTGCAAAAGGATAGCTCCGCGCAAACAACCTTTCTCCAGCGTTGCTTCCACGGAACTGCAACTAAACTAAAAAAGCATGGTCTCTTTATTGAAGACTGTTGAAGACACACACACACACAAAGATTTACAGTTGTTGAGTCTAGAAGCATCTGGTGTTTGGTTTATGCCTACACAGAGAAAGGAGGGCAGGGAGCAGGTCGCTGGGGCAACCTGCTCCCTGCCTGACCTCGAAGTTAAGACACTTGGAGACATTTGTTATCTATATGATATGCAGCCGTGGAGACATTTTACTGCCTGGAGGCCCTAACAGCTTTAAGGAAAACATTGTTGGTTAAATGTGCACATAAGATCATAAAATATAAAGCATACATGAATATACGTTAAGCAAGACATGGATATATGATAAGCATGAAAGTAATGATTATGATATGAATATGAATGTATGAATATAACATGCAAGGTATAATATTTTAAGACACTACTACAGAGAATTGTCTAATAAAGGACTTATAAAAACGAATTTCTCTGTCATTTCCCTCCTGTTGTACATTTAACAAACATCAGCAATTATCACTCCGGGTTGCGGTTTTCAATAATTACGTCATTACATGTACACACAGCATAGGATAGGATTTCTCTTCATCAGGGAGAAGGCAAAAACCTTTCCGTCTGTTAGAAAGGAAAAATTCCTTCTCGACCCTCCCTTGGGAGCGATCACCCTTTTGGCCAAGATGAGTTCAAAGGTTTATGTGTGGATTAATACATCATCGTGTGGGCTTGGGACACATTCATCATTATGAGTAGATTTAGCAGAGAGTTGATGGAACTGGACATGTGCATAGTTGGTCAAAGCTTGAGACATAGTACGTTGTATCAGTGAATGAACACAAGGCATCACACATCCTAGCACTATGAAAATTATTACAAGTACTGCTACAAGGGGAGTAACAATTCTAAGCAATAATCCATACCAAGGTCCTGAAGTTAACCAGGAGAGGAAATCTCCGCTAACTACATTAACTGCCTCAGCAGCATCTCTAAGTAAGGTCAAATTAAGAATGGCTGTCTGAATGACACCTGCATCTTTGTCATTATCTGGGATAAAAGTGCAACACGTAGTACCAATAAGCGCACACACACCACCTTGTGATGCCGTCAACTGGTCTAACACCAGCCTATTTTGTAGGGCGATCAATCTTATAGCGGTTAATTCTTTGCGAATTTTTGACAGGGCTGTTACGGTTGAATTCATGAACAGTCCTACTCGGTAACTGATTGTTTCCATTCTCAGCTCAACTTTACCCACCCCTACCCACGGGAAAAGTGCATGCAAAACTTTTTGGCCATCAGACCACAGCTGTGGTAATACTGTATTTTTATACATCCTTATTCTCTATTCCAATGTCTTGCAGGAGTCGTCCCAAAAGGATCAATAAAGAGAGTCTAAGACACGCTGGTTCATTGTTGATGGTTTCTTCTGGTTCTGAGTGCTGGTCCATTGATCCTCTCTAAGGATTAACCCCCATGCAGATCCTAAACGACAATAGAACACAAATGTTATAGATTAGTGAAGAACTGGTTCATTTTGGAGGAGAATATATCGTCTTTCAGTGTTGACCATGTGTTGTCCTCGTGTTGTCCTGGAGGGCAACATGAGGACAACATGAGGGCAACATGAAGGCAACATGAGGGCAACATGAAGACAACATGAGGACAACATGAGGACAACATGGGGACAACATGAGGGCAACATGAGGACAACATGAGGGCAACATGAGGACAACATGAAGACAACATGAGGGCAACATGAAGACAACATGAGGACAACATGAGGACAACATGAGGACAACATGAGGACAACATGGGGACAACATGGGGGCAACATGAGGACAACATGAGGGCAACATGGGGACAACATGAGGACAACATGAAGACAACATGAGGTCGACATGAAGACAACATGAGGGCAACATGAAGACAACATGAGGACAACATGAGGACAACATGAGGACAACATGGGGACAACATGGGGGCAACATGAGGACAACATGAGGGCAACATGGGGACAACATGAGGACAACATGAAGACAACATGAGGGCGACATGAAGACAACATGAGGACAACATGAGGACAACATGGGGGCAACATGAGGGCAACATGAGGACAACATGAGGACAACATGAAGACAACATGAAGACAACAGGAGGACAACATGAGGAATAATAATAATAATAATAATAACACCTGATAAGTCTCCTACCTCTGAATGAACTCCAATGAGCATGCGGCGTTGTCCGGGGACTGCAGGTTAAAGTTGTAGTAAGTTGACATTAGAACAGGAAGCCCCGGCACAGAGGACCCCCCCCACTGGCACCCTGGCGGTCCATGATCTCGAACCCCCACGGATCAGCAAGCTGGACCTAAAACAAAGAGGAATAGTATAGTTATAGAACAGAAATGGCAACAATATGATTTCACTGTCCATAAATACATCTGATCTGAATGTTTTTAAAGATTATTTTTGGGCATTTTATTTTGATAGGACAGCAGAAGACATGAAAGGGGAGGGGGGGGGGGGAACGAGCTCTGTAGCGGGCGTACTGTAAAAGTCAATTCATACCTGTCTCCTCTTATGTCTCCTGTCGTCCTCCTCAGACTATCTGACAGTCTTTTCTTCAATTTATTTTTTTCAATTTCATAGAATTCAAAAAAAATTTGTTATGAAAGAACGTTAAAAAAAGCTTCAAAAACGTCAAAAAGGAGCAGAAAAAAAATACATGTCATACTCAGTGTTAACATATTGTGCATCATGTGGATCAGTTGTCAGGATCCTCCTCCTCCTCCTCCTCCTCCTCTTCAGACTGTCTGACAGTACGTCTCCTCCAAATACATACATGTCTCCTCTTCTGTCTCATGTCTCCTTTTTCCTTTCCTCTTCTGTCTCCTTTCCTCCTCCTCAGACTTTTCAATTTCATAGAATTAAAAGAAAATTGTTATGAAAGAACGTTGAGCTCTGTAACGGGCGTACTAGAGCTCTGTAGCGGGCGTACTAGAGCTCTGTAGCGGGCGTACTAGAGCTCTGTAGCAGGCGTACTGGAGCTCTGTAGCGGGCGTACTAGAGCTCTGTAGCGGGCGTACTGGAGCTCTGTAGCGGGCGTACTAGAGCTCTGTAGCGGGCGTACTAGAGCTCTGTAGCCGGCGTACTGGAGCTCTGTAGCGGGCGTACTAGAGCTCTGTAGCAGGCGTACTGGAGCTCTGTAGCGGGCGTACTAGAGCTCTGTAGCAGGCGTACTGGAGCTCTGTAGCGGGCGTACTAGAGCTCTGTAGCGGGCGTACTAGAGCTCTGTAGCGGGCGTACTAGAGCTCTGTAGCGGGCGTACTGGAGCTCTGTAGCGGGCGTACTAGAGCTCAATTTCAATTTCATAGAATTCAAAAAATATTTGTTAGGAAAGAACGTTAAAAAAAGCTTCAAAAACGTCAAAAAGGAGCAGAAAAAAATGGACATGTCATACTCAGTGTTAACATATTGTGCATGAGTTGTCAAGATCCTCCTCCTCTTCAGACTGTCTGACAGTACGTCTCCTCCAAATACTTACCTGTCTCCTCTGTAGCAAGCGTACTAGAGCTCTGTAGCCGGCGTACTGGAGCTCTGTAGCGGGCGTACTGGAGCTCTGTAGCTGGCGTACTGAAGCTCTGTAGCCGGCGTATTGGAGCTCTGTAGCCGGCGTACTGGAGCTCTGTAACCGGCGTATTGGAGCTCTGTAGCCGGCGTAGTGGAGCTCTGTAGCCGGCGTACTGGAGCTCTGTAGCGGGCGTACTGGAGCTCTGTAGCTGGCGTACTGAAGCTCTGTAGCCGGCGTATTGGAGCTCTGTAGCCGGCTTACTGGAGCTCTGTAGCCGGCGTATTGGAGCTCTGTAGCCGGCGTAGTGGAGCTCTGTAGCCGGCGTACTGGAGCTCTGTAGCGGGCGTACTAGAGCTCTGTAGCTGGCGTACTGAAGCTCTGTAGCCGGCGTATTGGAGCTCTGTAGCCGGCGTACTGGAGCTCTGTAGCCGGCGTATTGGAGCTCTGTAGCCGGCGTACTGGAGCTCTGTAGCGGGCGTACTAGAGCTCTGTAGCCGGCGTATTGGAGCTCTGTAGCGGGCGTACTAGAGCTCTGTAGCGGGCGTACTGGAGCTCTGTAGCGGGCGTACTAAAGCTCTGTAGCGGGCGTACTGGAGCTCTGTAGCGGGCGTACTAGAGCTCTGTAGCGGGCGTACTGGAGCTCTATAGCGGGCGTACTGGAGCTCTATAGCCGGCGTATTGGAGCTCTGTAGTGGGCGTACTGGAGCTCTGTAGCGGGCGTACTGGAGCTCTGTAGCCGGCATACTGGAGCTCTGTAACGGGCATACTGTAAAAGTCAATACATACCTGTCTCCTCTTATGTCTCCTCCTCCTCCTCCTCAGACTATCTGACAGTCTTTTCTTCAAATTATTTTTTCAAATTCATAGAATTCAAAAAATATTTGTTATGAAAGAACGTTAAAAAAAGCTTCAAAAACGTCAAAAAGGAGCAGAAAAAAATGGACATGTCATACTCAGTGTTAACATATTGTGCATCAGTTGTCAGGATCCTCCTCCTCCTCCTCTTCAGACTGTCTGACAGTACGTCTCCTCCAAATACTTACCTGTCTCCTCTGTAGCAAGCGTACTAGAGCTCTGTAGCCGGCGTACTGGAGCTCTGTAGCGGGCGTACTGGAGCTCTGTAGCTGGCGTACTGAAGCTCTGTAGCCGGCGTATTGGAGCTCTGTAGCCGGCGTACTGGAGCTCTGTAACCGGCGTATTGGAGCTCTGTAGCCGGCGTAGTGGAGCTCTGTAGCCGGCGTACTGGAGCTCTGTAGCGGGCGTACTGGAGCTCTGTAGCTGGCGTACTGAAGCTCTGTAGCCGGCGTATTGGAGCTCTGTAGCCGGCTTACTGGAGCTCTGTAGCCGGCGTATTGGAGCTCTGTAGCCGGCGTAGTGGAGCTCTGTAGCCGGCGTACTGGAGCTCTGTAGCGGGCGTACTAGAGCTCTGTAGCTGGCGTACTGAAGCTCTGTAGCCGGCGTATTGGAGCTCTGTAGCCGGCGTACTGGAGCTCTGTAGCCGGCGTATTGGAGCTCTGTAGCCGGCGTACTGGAGCTCTGTAGCGGGCGTACTAGAGCTCTGTAGCCGGCGTATTGGAGCTCTGTAGCGGGCGTACTAGAGCTCTGTAGCGGGCGTACTGGAGCTCTGTAGCGGGCGTACTAAAGCTCTGTAGCGGGCGTACTGGAGCTCTGTAGCGGGCGTACTAGAGCTCTGTAGCGGGCGTACTGGAGCTCTATAGCGGGCGTACTGGAGCTCTATAGCCGGCGTATTGGAGCTCTGTAGTGGGCGTACTGGAGCTCTGTAGCGGGCGTACTGGAGCTCTGTAGCCGGCATACTGGAGCTCTGTAACGGGCATACTGTAAAAGTCAATACATACCTGTCTCCTCTTATGTCTCCTCCTCCTCCTCCTCAGACTATCTGACAGTCTTTTCTTCAAATTATTTTTTCAAATTCATAGAATTCAAAAAATATTTGTTATGAAAGAACGTTAAAAAAAGCTTCAAAAACGTCAAAAAGGAGCAGAAAAAAATGGACATGTCATACTCAGTGTTAACATATTGTGCATCAGTTGTCAGGATCCTCCTCCTCCTCCTCTTCAGACTGTCTGACAGTACGTCTCCTCCAAATACTTACCTGTCTCCTCTGTAGCAAGCGTACTAGACCTCTGTAGCTAGCGTACTGGAGCTCTGTAGCGGGCGTACTGGAACTCTGTAGCCGGCGTACTAGAGCTCTGTAGCGGGCGTACTGGAGCTCTGTAGCGGGCGTACTAGAGCTCTGTAGCGGGCGTACTGGATCTCTGTAGCGGGCGTACTAGAGCTCTGTAGCGGGCATACTAGAGCTCTGTAGCGGGCGTACTGGATCTCTGTAGCGGGCGTACTAGAGCTCTGTAGCGGGCATACTAGAGCACTGTAGCGGGCGTACTGGAACTCTGTAGCGGGCGTACTGGAGCTCTGTAGCGGGCGTACTGGAGCTCTGTAGCCGGCGTACTGGAGCTCTGTAGCGGGCGTACTAGAGCTCTGTAGCGGGCGTACTGGAACTCTATAACCGGCGTATTGGAGCTCTGTAGCGGGCGTACTGGAGCTCTGTAGCGGGCGTACTAGAGCTCTGTAGCTGGCGTACTGGAGCTCTGTAGCCGGCGTACTGGAGCTCTGTAGCCGGCATACTGGAGCTCTGTAACGGGCGTACTGTAAAAGTCAATACATACCTGTCTCCTCTTATGTCTCCTCCTCCTCCTCCTCAGACTATCTGACAGTCTTTTCTTCAAATTATTTTTTCAATTTCATAGAATTCAAAAAATATTTGTTATGAAAGAACGTTAAAAAAAGCTTCAAAAACGTCAAAAAGGAGCAGAAAAAAATGGACATGTCATACTCAGTGTTAACATATTGTGCATCAGTTGTCAAGATCCTCCTCCTCCTCCTCTTCAGACTGTCTGACAGTACGTCTCCTCCAAATACTTACCTGTCTCTGCTGTAGCAAGCGTACTAGAGCTCTGTAGCCGGCGTACTGGAGTTCTGTAGCGGGCGTACTAGACCTCTGTAGCTAGCGTACTGGAGCTCTGTAGCCGGCATACTGGAGCTCTGTAGCGGGCGTACTGGAGCTCTGTAGCGGGCGTACTAGAGCTCTGTAGCTGGCGTACTGGAGCTCTGTAGCCGGCGTAGTGGAGCTCTGTAGCCGGCGTACTGGAGCTCTGTAGCGGGCATACTAGAGCACTGTAGAGGGCGTACTAGAGCTCTGTAGCGGGCGTACTGGAACTCTGTAGCCGGCGTACTAGAGCTCTGTAGCGGGCGTACTGGAGCTCTGTAGCGGGCGTACTAGAGCTCTGTAGCGGGCGTGCTGGAGCTCTGTAGCGGGCGTACTAGAGCTCTGTAGCCGGCGTACTAGAGCTCTGTAGCGGGCGTACTGGAACTCTGTGGCCGGCGTACTAGAGCTCTGTAGCGGGCGTACTGGAGCTCTGTAGCGGGCGTACTAGAGCTCTGTAGCGGGCGTACTGGAGCTCTGTAGCAGGCGTACTAGAGCTCTGTAGCGGGCATACTAGAGCACTGTAGCGGGCGTACTGGAACTCTGTAGCCGGCGTACTAGAGCTCTGTAGCGGGCGTACTGGAGCTCTGTAGCGGGCGTACTAGAGCTCTGTAGCGGGCGTACTGGAGCTCTGTAGTCGGCGTATTGGAGCTCTGTAGCCGGCATAGTGGAGCTCTGTAGCCGGCGTACTGGAGCTCTGTAGCCAGCGTATTGGAGCTCTGTAGCCGGCGTACTGGAGCTCTGTAGCTAGCGTACTGGAGCTCTGTAGCCGGCGTATTGGAGCTCTGTAGCCGGCGTAGTGGAGCTCTGTAGCCGGCGTACTGGAGCTCTTTAGCGGGCATACTAGAGCACTGTAGCGGGCGTACTAGAGCTCTGTAGCGGGCGTACTGGAACTCTGTAGCCGGCGTACTAGAGCGCTGTAGCGGGCGTACTGGAGCTCTGTATCCGGCGTACTAGAGCTCTGTAGCGGGCGTACTGGAGCTCTGTAGCGGGCGTACTAGAGCTCTGTAGCGGGCATACTAGAGCACTGTAGCGGGCATACTGGAACTCTGTAGCCGGCGTACTAGAGCTCTGTAGCGGGCGTACTGGAGCTCTGTAGCGGGCGTACTGGAGCTCTGTAGCGGGCATACTAGAGCTCTGTAGCGGGCGTACTGGAGCTCTGTAGCGGGCATACTAGAGCTCTGTAGCGGGCGTACTGGAGCTCTGTAGCTGGCGTACTGAAGCTCTGTAGCCGGCGTATTGGAGCTCTGTAGCCGGCTTACTGGAGCTCTGTAGCCGGCGTATTGGAGCTCTGTAGCCGGCGTAGTGGAGCTCTGTAGCCGGCGTACTGGAGCTCTGTAGCGGGCGTACTAGAGCTCTGTAGCTGGCGTACTGAAGCTCTGTAGCTGGCGTATTGGAGCTCTGTAGCCGGCGTACTGGAGCTCTGTAGCCGGCGTATTGGAGCTCTGTAGCCGGCGTACTGGAGCTCTGTAGCGGGCGTACTAGAGCTCTGTAGCCGGCGTATTGGAGCTCTGTAGCGGGCGTACTAGAGCTCTGTAGCGGGCGTACTGGAGCTCTGTAGCGGGCGTACTAAAGCTCTGTAGCGGGCGTACTGGAGCTCTGTAGCGGGCGTACTAGAGCTCTGTAGCGGGCGTACTGGAGCTCTATAGCGGGCGTACTGGAGCTCTATAGCCGGCGTATTGGAGCTCTGTAGTGGGCGTACTGGAGCTCTGTAGCGGGCGTACTGTAAAAGTCAATACATACCTGTCTCCTCTTATGTCTCCTCCTCCTCCTCCTCAGACTATCTGACAGTCTTTTCTTCAAATTATTTTTTCAATTTCATAGAAATCAAAAAATATTTGTTATGAAAGAACGTTAAAAAAAGCTTCAAAAACGTCAAAAAGGAGCAGAAAAAAATGGACATGTCATACTCAGTGTTAACATATTGTGCATCAGTTGTCAGGATCCTCCTCCTCCTCCTCTTCAGACTGTCTGACAGTACGTCTCCTCCAAATACTTACCTGTCTCCTCTGTAGCAAGCGTACTAGAGCTCTGTAGCCGGCGTACTGGAGTTCTGTAGCGGGCGTACTAGACCTCTGTAGCTAGCGTACTGGAGCTCTGTAGCGGGCGTACTGGAACTCTGTAGCCGGCGTACTAGAGCTCTGTAG
Organism: Etheostoma nigrum; assembly: GCA_029931835.1. NCBI lineage: Eukaryota > Metazoa > Chordata > Actinopteri > Perciformes > Percidae > Etheostoma > Etheostoma nigrum. The sequence continues at coordinate 353,241 of CM057258.1, forward strand.
CGGGCGTACTGGAGCTCTGTAGCGGGCGTACTGGAGCTCTGTAGCCGGCGTACTGGAGCTCTGTAGCGGGCGTACTAGAGCTCTGTAGCGGGCGTACTGGAACTCTATAACCGGCGTATTGGAGCTCTGTAGCGGGCGTACTGGAGCTCTGTAGCGGGCGTACTAGAGCTCTGTAGCTGGCGTACTGGAGCTCTGTAGCCGGCGTACTGGAGCTCTGTAGCCGGCATACTGGAGCTCTGTAACGGGCGTACTGTAAAAGTCAATACATACCTGTCTCCTCTTATGTCTCCTCCTCCTCCTCCTCAGACTATCTGACAGTCTTTTCTTCAAATTATTTTTTCAATTTCATAGAATTCAAAAAATATTTGTTATGAAAGAACGTTAAAAAAAGCTTCAAAAACGTCAAAAAGGAGCAGAAAAAAATGGACATGTCATACTCAGTGTTAACATATTGTGCATCAGTTGTCAAGATCCTCCTCCTCCTCCTCTTCAGACTGTCTGACAGTACGTCTCCTCCAAATACTTACCTGTCTCTGCTGTAGCAAGCGTACTAGAGCTCTGTAGCCGGCGTACTGGAGTTCTGTAGCGGGCGTACTGGAGCTCTATAGCGGGCGTACTGGAGCTCTATAGCCGGCGTATTGGAGCTCTGTAGTGGGCGTACTGGAGCTCTGTAGCGGGCGTACTGTAAAAGTCAATACATACCTGTCTCCTCTTATGTCTCCTCCTCCTCCTCCTCAGACTATCTGACAGTCTTTTCTTCAAATTATTTTTTCAATTTCATAGAAATCAAAAAATATTTGTTATGAAAGAACGTTAAAAAAAGCTTCAAAAACGTCAAAAAGGAGCAGAAAAAAATGGACATGTCATACTCAGTGTTAACATATTGTGCATCAGTTGTCAGGATCCTCCTCCTCCTCCTCTTCAGACTGTCTGACAGTACGTCTCCTCCAAATACTTACCTGTCTCCTCTGTAGCAAGCGTACTAGAGCTCTGTAGCCGGCGTACTGGAGTTCTGTAGCGGGCGTACTAGACCTCTGTAGCTAGCGTACTGGAGCTCTGTAGCGGGCGTACTGGAACTCTGTAGCCGGCGTACTAGAGCTCTGTAGCGGGCGTACTGGAGCTCTGTAGCGGGCGTACTAGAGCTCTGTAGCGGGTGTACTGGATCTCTGTAGCGGGCGTACTAGAGCTCTGTAGCGGGCATACTAGAGCACTGTAGCGGGCGTACTGGAACTCTGTAGCCGGCGTACTAGAGCTCTGTAGCGGGCGTACTGGAGCTCTGTAGCGGGCGTACTAGAGCTCTGTAGCGGGCGTGCTGGAGCTCTGTAGCGGGCGTACTGGAGCTCTGTAGCCGGCGTACTAGAGCTCTGTAGCGGGCGTACTGGAGCTCTGTAGCGGGCGTACTGGAGCTCTGTAGCCGGCGTACTGGAGCTCTGTAGCGGGCGTACTAGAGCTCTGTAGCGGGCGTACTGGAACTCTATAACCGGCGTATTGGAGCTCTGTAGCGGGCGTACTGGAGCTCTGTAGCGGGCGTACTAGAGCTCTGTAGCTGGCGTACTGGAGCTCTGTAGCCGGCGTACTGGAGCTCTGTAGCCGGCATACTGGAGCTCTGTAACGGGCGTACTGTAAAAGTCAATACATACCTGTCTCCTCTTATGTCTCCTCCTCCTCCTCCTCAGACTATCTGACAGTCTTTTCTTCAAATTATTTTTTCAATTTCATAGAATTCAAAAAATATTTGTTATGAAAGAACGTTAAAAAAAGCTTCAAAAACGTCAAAAAGGAGCAGAAAAAAATGGACATGTCATACTCAGTGTTAACATATTGTGCATCAGTTGTCAAGATCCTCCTCCTCCTCCTCTTCAGACTGTCTGACAGTACGTCTCCTCCAAATACTTACCTGTCTCTGCTGTAGCAAGCGTACTAGAGCTCTGTAGCCGGCGTACTGGAGTTCTGTAGCGGGCGTACTAGACCTCTGTAGCTAGCGTACTGGAGCTCTGTAGCCGGCATACTGGAGCTCTGTAGCGGGCGTACTGGAGCTCTGTAGCGGGCGTACTAGAGCTCTGTAGCTGGCGTACTGGAGCTCTGTAGCCGGCGTAGTGGAGCTCTGTAGCCGGCGTACTGGAGCTCTGTAGCGGGCATACTAGAGCACTGTAGCGGGCGTACTAGAGCTCTGTAGCGGGCGTACTGGAACTCTGTAGCCGGCGTACTAGAGCTCTGTAGCGGGCGTACTGGAGCTCTGTAGCGGGCGTACTAGAGCTCTGTAGCCGGCGTACTAGAGCTCTGTAGCGGGCGTACTGGAACTCTGTAGCCGGCGTACTAGAGCTCTGTAGCGGGCGTACTGGAGCTCTGTAGCGGGCGTACTAGAGCTCTGTAGCGGGCGTACTGGAGCTCTGTAGCAGGCGTACTAGAGCTCTGTAGCGGGCATACTAGAGCACTGTAGCGGGCGTACTGGAACTCTGTAGCCGGCGTACTAGAGCTCTGTAGCGGGCGTACTGGAGCTCTGTAGCGGGCGTACTAGAGCTCTGTAGCGGGCGTACTGGAGCTCTGTAGTCGGCGTATTGGAGCTCTGTAGCCGGCGTAGTGGAGCTCTGTAGCCGGCGTACTGGAGCTCTGTAGCCAGCGTATTGGAGCTCTGTAGCCGGCGTAGTGGAGCTCTGTAGCCGGCGTACTGGAGCTCTGTAGCGGGCGTACTGGAGCTCTGTAGCCGGCGTACTGGAGCTCTGTAGCCAGCGTATTGGAGCTCTGTAGCCGGCGTACTGGAGCTCTGTAGCTAGCGTACTGGAGCTCTGTAGCCGGCGTATTGGAGCTCTGTTGCCGGCGTAGTGGAGCTCTGTAGCCGGCGTACTGGAGCTCTGTAGCGGGCATACTAGAGCACTGTAGCGGGCGTACTAGAGCTCTGTAGCGGGCGTACTGGATCTCTGTAGCCGGCGTACTAGAGCGCTGTAGCGGGCGTACTGGAGCTCTGTATCCGGCGTACTAGAGCTCTGTAGCGGGCGTACTGGAGCTCTGTAGCGGGCGTACTAGAGCTCTGTAGCGGGCATACTAGAGCACTGTAGCGGGCATACTGGAACTCTGTAGCCGGCGTACTAGAGCTCTGTAGCGGGCGTACTGGAGCTCTGTAGCGGGCGTACTGGAGCTCTGTAGCGGGCATACTAGAGCTCTGTAGCGGGCGTACTGGAGCTCTGTAGCGGGCATACTAGAGCTCTGTAGCGGGCGTACTGGAGCTCTGTAGCGGGCGTACTGGAGCTCTGTAGCCGTCATACTGGAGCTCTGTAACGGGCGTACTGTAAAAGTCAATACATACCTGTCTCCTCTTATGTCTCCTCCTCCTCCTCCTCAGACTATCTGACAGTCTTTTCTTCAAATTATTTTTTCAATTTCATAGAATTCAAAAAATATTTGTCATGAAAGAACGTTAAAAAAAGCTTCAAAAACGTCAAAAAGGAGCAGAAAAAAATGGACATGTCATACTCAGTGTTAACATATTGTGCATCAGTTGTCAGGATCCTCCTCCTCCTCCTCTTCAGACTGTCTGACAGTACGTCTCCTCCAAATACTTACCTGTCTCCTCTGTAGCCGGCGTACTGGACTTCTGTAGCGGGCGTACTAGACCTCTGTAGCTAGCGTACTGGAGCTCTGTAGCCGGCGTAGTGGAGCTCTGTAGCCGGCGTACTGGAGCTCTGTAGCGGGCATACTAGAGCACTGTAGCGGGCGTACTAGAGCTCTGTAGCGGGCGTACTGGAACTCTGTAGCCGGCGTACTAGAGCTCTGTAGCGGGCGTACTGGAGCTCTGTAGCGGGCGTACTGGAGCTCTGTAGCCGGCGTACTGGAGCTCTGTAGCGGGCGTACTAGAGCTCTGTAGCGGGCGTACTGTAACTCTGTAGCCGGCGTACTAGAGCTCTGTAGCGGGCATACTAGAGCACTGTAGCGGTCGTACTGGAACTCTGTATCCGGCGTACTAGAGCTCTGTAGCGGGCGTATTGGAGCTCTGTAGCTGGCGTACTGGAGTTCTGTAGCGGGCGTACTAGACCTCTGTAGTTAGCGTACTGGAGCTCTGTAGCGGGCGTACTGGAGCTCTGTAGTGGGCGTACTGGAGCTCTGTAGCCGGCGTAGTGGAGCTCTGTAGCGGGCGTACTAGAGCTCTGTAGCGGGCGTAGTGGAGCTCTGTAGCGGTCGTACTAGAGCTCTGTAGCCGGCGTACTGGAGCTTTGTAGCCGGCGTACTGGAGTTCTGTAGCCGGCGTACTGGAGCTCTGTAGCCGGCATAATGGAGCTCTGTAACGGGCGTACTGTAAAAGTCAATACATACCTTTCTCCTCTTATGTCTCCTCCTCCTCCTCCTCAGACTATCTGACAGTCTGTTCTTCAAATTATTTTTTTCAATTTCATAGAATTCAAAAAATATTTGTTATGAAAGAACGTTAAAAAAAGCTTCAAAAACGTCAAAAAGGAGCAGAAAAAAATGGACATGTCATACTCAGTGTTAACATATTGTGCATGAGTTGTCAGGATCCTCCTCCTCCTCCTCTTCAGACTGTCTGACAGTACGTCTCCTCCAAATACATACCTGTCTCCTCTTCTGTCTCCTTTCCTCCTCCTCCTCCTCAGACTGTCTGATATTCCTTTTTTTGTTTCAATTTCATAGAATTAAAAAAAAATTGTCATGAAAGAACGTTGAACTCTGTAGCCGGCGTACTGTCAAAGTCAATACATACCTGTCTCCTTTTATGTCTCTTCTTCTGTCTCCTGTCTTCCTCCTCAGACTATCTGACAGTCTTTTCTTCAAATAATTTTTTTCAATTTCATAGAATTCAAAAAATATTTGTTATGAAAGAACGTTAAAAAAAGCTTCAAAAACGTCAAAAAGGAGCAGAAAAAAATGGACATGTCATACTCAGTGATAACATATTGTGCATCAGTTGTCAAGATCCTCCTCCGCCTCCTCCTCCTCCTCTTCAGACTGTCTGACAGTACGTCTCCTCCAAATACATACCTGTCTCCTCTGTAGCCGGCGTACTAGAGCTCTGTAGCCGGCGTACTGGAGTTCTGTAGCGGGCGTACTGGAGCTCTGTAGCGGGCGTACTGGAGCTCTGTAGCGGGCGTACTAGAGCTCTGTAGTGGGCGTACTGGAGCTCTATAGCCGGCGTATTGGAGCTCTGTAGCGGGCGTACTGGAGCTCTATAGCCGGCGTACTGGAGTTCTGTAGCGGGCGTACTGGAGCTCTGTAGCGGGCGTACTGGAGCTCTGTAGCCGGCGTATTGGAGCTCTGTAGCGGGCGTAGTGGAGCGCTGTAGCGGGCGTACTGGAGCTCTGTAGCCGGCATAATGGAGCTCTGTAACGGGCGTACTGTAAAAGTCAATACATACCTTTCTCCTCTTATGTCTCCTCCTCCTCCTCCTCAGACTATCTGACAGTCTTTTCTTCAAATTATTTTTTTCAATTTCATCGAATTCAAAAATCATTTGTTATGAAAGAACGTTAAAAAAAGCTTCAAAAACGTCAAAAAGGAGCAGAAAAAAATGGACATGTCATACTCAGTGTTAACATATTGTGCATGAGTTGTCAGGATCCTCCTCCTCCTCCTCTTCAGACTGTCTGACAGTACGTCTCCTCCAAATACTTACCTGTCTCCTCTTCTGTCTCCTTTCCTCCTCCTCCTCCTCAGACTGTCTGATAGTCCTTTTTTTGTTTCAATTTCATAGAATTAAAAAAAAATTGTCATGAAAGAACGTTGAACTCTGTAGCCGGCGTACTGTCAAAGTCAATACATACCTGTCTCCTTTTATGTCTCTTCTTCTGTCTCCTGTCTTCCTCCTCAGACTATCTGACAGTCTTTTCTTCAAATTATTTTTTTTCAATTTCATAGAATTCAAAAAATATTTGTTATGAAAGAACGTTGAAAAAAGATTCAAAAACGTCAAAAAGGAGCAAAGAAAAAATTACATGTCATACTCAGCGTTAACATATTGTGCATCATGTGCATCAGTTGTCAGGATCTTCCTCCTCCTCCTCCTCCTCCTCTTCAGACTGTCTGACAGTACGTCTCCTCCAAATACATACATGTCTCCTCTTCTGTCTCATGTCTCCTTTTTTCTTTCCTCTTCTGTCTCCTTTCCTCCTCCTCAGACTTTTCAATTTCATAGAATTAAAAGAAAATTGTTATGAAAGAACGTTGAGCTCTGTAGCGGGCGTACTAGAGCTCTGTAGCGGGCGTACTGGAGCTCTGTAGCCGGCGTACTGGAGCTCTGTAGCCGGCATACTGGAGCTCTGTAACGGGCGTACTGTAAAAGTCAATACATACCTGTCTCCTCTTATGTCTCCTCCTCCTCCTCCTCAGACTATCTGACAGTCTTTTCTTCAAATTATTTTTCAATTTCATAGAATTCAAAAAATATTTGTTATGAAAGAACGTTAAAAAAAGCTTCAAAAATGTCAAAAAGGAGCAGAAAAAAATGGACATGTCATACTCAGTGTTAACATATTGTGCATCAGTTGTCAGGATCCTCCTCCTCCTCCTCCTCCTCCTCTTCAGACTGTCTGACAGTACGTCTCCTCCAAATACATACCTGTCTCCTCTGTAGCCGGCGTACTAGAGCTCTGTAGCCGGTGTACTGGAGTTCTGTAGCGGGCGTACTGGAGCTCTGTAGCGAGCGTACTAGAGCTCTGTAGCGGGCGTACTGGAGCTCTGTAGCGGGCGTACTAGAGCTCTGTAGCGGGCGTACTAGAGCTCTGTAGCGGGCATACTAGAGCTTAGTGGGCATACTGGAGCTCTGTAGCGGGCGTACTAGAGCTCTGTAGCCGGCGTACTGGAGCTCTGTAGCGGGCGTACTGGAGCTCTGTAGCCGGCGTATTGGAGCTCTGTAGCGGGCGTACTGGAGCTCTGTAGCCGGCGTATTGGAGCTCTGTAGCGGGCATACTAGAGCACTGTAGCTGGCATACTGGAGCTCTGTAGCGGGCGTACTGGAGCACTGTAGCGGGCGTACTGGAGCTCTGTAGCGGGCGTACTGGAGCTCTGTAGCCGGCGTATTGGAGCTCTGTAGCGAGCGTACTGGAGCTCTATAGCCGGCGTAGTGGAGCTCTGTAGCGGGCATACTAGAGCACTGTAGCGGGCATACTGGAGCTCTGTAGCGGGCGTACTGGAGCACTGTAGCGGGCGTACTGGAGCTCTGTAGCGGGCGTACTAGAGCTCTGTAGCGGGCGTACTGGAGCTCTGTAGCCGGCGTACTAGAGCTCTGTAGCGGGCGTACTAGAGCACTGTAGCGGGCGTACTGGAGCACTGTAGCGGGCGTACTGGAGCACTGTAGCGGGCGTACTGGAGCTCTGTAGCGGCGTACTGGAGCTCTATAGCCGGCGTATTGGAGCTCTGTAGCTGGCGTACTGGAGTTCTGTAGCGGGCGTACTAGACCTCTGTAGTTAGCGTACTGGAGCTCTGTAGCCGGCGTATTGGAGCTCTGTAGCCGCCGTAGTGGAGCTCTGTAGCCGGCGTACTGGAGCTCTGTAGCGGGCGTACTAGAGCTTTGTAGCCGGCGTACTGGAGCTCTGTAGCTGGCGTATTGGAGCTCTGTAGCGGGCGTACTAGACCTCTGTAGCTAGCGTACTGGAGCTCTGTAGCCGGCGTACTGGAGCTCTGTAGCGGGCGTACTAGAGCTCTGTAGCTGGCGTACTGGAGCTCTGTAGCCGGCGTACTGGAGCTCTATAGCCGGCGTATTGGAGCTCTATAGCCGGCGTATTGGAGCTCTGTAGCGGGCGTACTGGAGCTCTGTAGCGGGCGTACTAGAGCTCTGTAGCGGGCGTACTGGAGCTCTGTAGCCGGCGTATTGGAGCTCTGTAGCGGGCGTACTGGAGCTCTGTAGCGGGCGTACTGGAGCTCTGTAACGGGCGTACTGTAAGTCAATACATACCTGTCTCCTCTTATGTCTCCTGTCGTCCTCCTCAGACTATCTGACAGTCTTTTCTTCAAATTATTTTTTTCAATTTCATAGAATTCAAAAAATATTTGTTATGAAAGAACGTTAAAAAAAGCTTCAAAAACGTCAAAAAGGAGCTGAAATAATGGACATATCATACTCAGTGTTAACCTATTGTGCATGAGTAGCGGGCGTACTAGAGCTCTGTAGCGGGCGTACTAGAGCTCTGTAGCGGGCGTACTAGAGCTCTGTAGCGGGCATACTAGAGCACTGTAGCGGGCGTACTGGAGCTCTGTAGCGGGCGTACTAGAGCTCTGTAGCCGGCGTACTAGAGCTTTGTAGCGGGCGTATTGGAGCTCTGTAGCTGGCGTATTGGAGCTCTGTAGCGGGCGTACTAGACCTCTGTAGCTAGCGTACTGGAGCTCTGTAGCCGGCGTACTGGAGCTCTGTAGCGGGCGTACTAGAGCTCTGTAGCGGGCGTACTGGAGCTCTGTAGCCGGCGTACTGGAGCTCTGTAGCGGACGTACTGTAAAAGTCAATACATACCTGTCTCCTCTTATGTCTCCTCCTCCTCCTCCTCAGACTATCTGACAGTCTTTTCTTCAAATTATTTTTTCAATTTCATAGAAATCAAAAAATATTTGTTATGAAAGAACGTTAAAAAAAGCTTCAAAAACGTCAAAAAGGAGCAGAAAAAAATGGACATGTCATACTCAGTGTTAACATATTGTGCATCAGTTGTCAGGATCCTCCTCCTCCTCCTCTTCAGACTGTCTGACAGTACGTCTCCTCCAAATACATACCTGTCTCCTCTGTAGCCGGCGTACTAGAGCTCTGTAGCCGGTGTACTGGACTTCTGTAGCGGGCATACTGGAGCTCTGTAGCGGGCGTACTAGAGCTCTGTAGCCGGCGTACTGGAGCTCTGTAGCGGGCATACTAGAGCACTGTAGCGGGCATACTGGAGCTCTGTAGCGGGCGTACTGGAGCACTGTAGCGGGCGTACTGGAGCTCTGTAGCGGGCGTACTGGAGCTCTGTAGCCGGCGTATTGGAGCTCTGTAGCGGGCGTACTGGAGCTCTATAGCCGGCGTACTAGAGCTCTGTAGCGGGCGTACTGGAGCTCTGTAGCGGGCGTACTAGAGCTCTGTAGCGGGCGTACTGGAGCTCTGTAGCCGGCGTACTAGAGCTCTGTAGCGGGCGTACTGGAGCTCTGTAGTGGGCGTACTGGAGCTCTGTAGCCGGCGTAGTGGAGCTCTGTAGCGGGCGTACTAGAGCTCTGTAGCGGGCGTAGTGGAGCTCTGTAGCGGTCGTACTAGAGCTCTGTAGCCGGCGTACTGGAGCTTTGTAGCCGGCGTACTGGAGTTCTGTAGCCGGCGTACTGGAGCTCTGTAGCCGGCATAATGGAGCTCTGTAACGGGCGTACTGTAAAAGTCAATACATACCTTTCTCCTCTTATGTCTCCTCCTCCTCCTCCTCAGACTATCTGACAGTCTTTTCTTCAAATTATTTTTTTCAATTTCATAGAATTCAAAAAATATTTGTCATGAAAGAACGTTAAAAAAAGCTTCAAAAACGTCAAAAAGGAGCAGAAAAAAATGGACATGTCATACTCAGTGTTAACATATTGTGCATGAGTTGTCAGGATCCTCCTCCTCCTCTTCAGACTGTCTGACAGTACGTCTCCTCCAAATACATACCTGTCTCCTCTTCTGTCTCCTTTCCTCCTCCTCCTCCTCAGACTGTCTGATAGTCCTTTTTTTGTTTCAATTTCATAGAATTAAAAAAAAATTGTCATGAAAGAACGTTGAACTCTGTAGCCGGCGTACTAGAGCTCTGTAGCCGGCGTACTAGAGCTCTGTAGCCGGCGTAGTGGAGCTCTGTAGCGGGCGTACTAGAGCTCTGTAGCGGGCGTAGTGGAGCTCTGTAGCTGGCGTACTGGAGCTCTGTAGCCGGCGTACTGGAGCTCTGTAGCGGGCGTATTAGAGCTCTGTAGTGGGCGTACTAGAGCTCTGTTGCAGGCGTACTAGAGCTCTGTAGCCGGCGTACTAGAGCTCTGTAGCGGGCGTACTGGAGCTCTGTAGCCGGCGTACTAGAGCTCTGTAGCGGGCGTACTAGAGCTCTGTAGCCGGCGTACTGGAGCTCTGTAGCCGGCGTACTGGAGCTCTGTAGCCGGCATATTGGAGCTTTGTAACGGGCGTACTGTAAAAGTCAATACATACTTGTCTCCTCTTATGTCTCCTGTCATCCTCCTCAGACTATCTGACAGTCTTTTCTTCAAATTATTTTTTTCAATTTCATAGAATTAAAAAAAAATTGTTACGAAAGAACGTTAAAAAAAGCTTCATAAACGTCAAAAAGGAGCTGAAAAAATGGACATGTCATACTCAGTGTTAACATATTGTGCATGAGTTGTCAGGATCCTCCTCCTCCTCCTCAGACTGTCTGATAGTCCTTTTTTTGTTTCAATTTCATAGAATAAAAAAAAAATTGTCATGAAAGAACGTTGAGCTCTGTAGCCGGCGTACTAGAGCTCTGTAGCCGGCGTACTAGAGCTCTGTAGCGGGCGTACTAGAGCTCTGTAGCCGGCGTACTGGAGCTCTGTAGCGGGCGTACTAGAGCTCTGTAGCGGGCGTACTAGAGCTCTGTAGCGGGCGTACTGGAGCTCTGTAGCGGGCGTACTGGAGCTCTGTAGGGGGCATATTAGAGCTCTGTAGCGGGCGTATTAGAGCTCTGTAGCGGGCGTACTAGAGCTCTGTTGCAGGCGTACTAGAGCTCTGTAGCCGGCGTACTAGAGCTCTGTAGCGGGCGTACTGGAGCTCTGTAGCCGGCGTAGTGAAGCTCTGTAGCGGGCGTACTAGAGCTCTGTAGCGGGCGTAGTGGAGCTCTGTAGCCAAAAGGACAAAAAGGAGCAGAAAAAAATGGACATGTCATACTCAGTGTTAACACATTGTGCATCAGTTGTCAAGATCCTCCTCCTCCTCCTCTTCTTCAGGCTGTCTGACAGTACGTCTCCTCCAAATACATACCTGTCTCCTCTGTAGCCGGAGTACTGGAGCTCTGTACAGAGCTCTGTAGCAGTCGTACTAGAGCTCTGTAGCCGGCGTACTGGAGCTCTGTAGCCGGCGTACTGGAGCTCTGTAGCGGTCGTACTAGAGCTCTGTAGCTGGCGTACTAGAGCTCCGTAGCGGGCGTACTAGAGCTCCGTAGCGGGCGTACTAGAGCTCTGTAGCCGGCGTACTGGAGCTCTGTAACGGGCGTACTGTAAAAGTCAATACATACCTGTCTCCTCTTATGTCTCCACCTCCTCCTCCTCAGACTATCTGACAGTCTTTTCTTCAAATTATTTTTTTTCAATTTCATAGAATTCAAAAAATATTTGTTATGAAAGAATGTTAAAAAAAGCTTCAAAAACGTCAAAAAGGAGCAGAAAAAAATGGACATGTCATACTCAGTGTTAACACATTGTGCATCAGTTGTCAAGATCCTCCTCCTCCTCCTCTTCAGACTGTCTGACAGTATGTCTCCTCCAAATACATACCTGTCTCCTCTGTAGCCGGCGTACTAGAGCTCTGTAGCGGGCGTACTGGAGCTCTATAGCCGGCGTATTGGAGCTCTGTAGCGGGCGTACTGGAGCTCTGTAGCCGGCGTATTGGAGCTCTGTAGCGGGCGTACTGGAGCTCTGTAGCGGGCGTACTGGAGCTCTATAGCCGGCGTATTGGAGCTCTGTAGCGGGCGTACTGGAGCTCTGTAGCCGGCGTACTAGAGCTCTGTAGCGGGCGTATTGGAGCTCTGTAGCGGGCGTACTGGAGCTCTATAGCCGGCGTATTGGAGCTCTGTAGCGGGCGTACTGGAGCTCTGTAGCGGTCGTACTGGAGCTCTGTAGCCGGCATACTGGAGCTCTGTAACGGGCGTACTGGAGCTCTGTAGCCGGCATACTGGAGCTCTGTAACGGGCGTACTGTAAAAGTCAATACATACCTGTCTCCTCTTATGTCTCCTCCTCCTCCTCCTCAGACTATCTGACAGTCTTTTCTTCAAATTATTTTTTTCAATTTCATAGAATTCAAAAAATATTTGTTATGAAAGAACGTTAAAAAAAGCTTCAAAAACGTCAAAAAGGAGCAGAAAAAAATGGACATGTCATACTCAGTGTAAACATATTGTGCATGAGTTGTCAGGATCCTCCTCCTCCTCCTCTTCAGACTGTCTGACAGTACGTCTCCTCCAAATACATACCTGTCTCCTCTTCTGTCTCCTTTCCTCCTCCTCCTCCTCAGACTGTCTGATAGTCCTTTTTTTGTTTCAATTTCATAGAATTAAAAAAAAATTGTCATGAAAGAACGTTGAACTCTGTAGCCGGCGTACTGTCAAAGTCAATACATACCTGTCTCCTTTTATGTCTCTTCTTCTGTCTCCTGTCTTCCTCCTCAGACTATCTGACAGTCTTTTCTTCAAATTATTTTTTTTCAATTTCATAGAATTCAAAAAATATTTGTTATGAAAGAACGTTGAAAAAAAATTCAAAAACGTCAAAAAGGAGCTGAAAAAAATTACATGTCATACTCAGTGTTAACATATTGTGTATCATGTGCATCAGTTGTCAGGATCCTCCTCCTCCTCCTCTTCAGACTGTCTGACAGTACACTCCTCTTAATACATACCTGTCTCCTCTTCTGTCTCATGTCTCCTTTCTCCTTTCTTCCTCCTCCTCAGAAACTGTCTGATAGTCCTCCTCCTCCGAGTGTCTGCAAAGGGACATTGTGTCCTACTTCATTTCCAAAGTGTCAGGCCAGTTTCTTCTTCTAGGCTGAGGAGGAGACATGGAGGAGAGGACATGGGGCTACTTGACAATTAAGAGGTCTCCATCAATGGGCCGCCTCCTCAGACTGTCCAACAGTACGTCTCCGTCTCCTCCTCCTCCTCCTCCTGAAGGCTGTCTCTTCTCCTCCTCTGTCAAAGTCCATACATACCTGTTTCCTCTTCTGACTGAGTCTCCTCTTCTGTCTCATGTCTCTTCTGTCTCATTACTCCTCTCACGACTCCTCTCATGACTGTGCTCGCATCTGAGCTCGGATGGTTTGTCATGGCTCCGCCTACTTAAATGACTATCCGAGCATACCTGTCTCCTCTTCTGTCTCCTGTCCTCCTCCTTCTCAGACTGTCAGACAGTCAGAGGAGGAGGAGGAGACGTACTGTACATCTCCTCCCCCTCCTCAGACTGTCCGACAGTCCTTTCTTCAATTTTTTTGAAAAAACTGACAAAAATGTCCAAAAAAGCATCAGAACATCAAAAAGGAGCAGAAGAATGTCCTACTCTGTGCAAACATATTGTGCATCATGTGCATCTGTTTTCAGGCTCCTCCTCCTCCTCCTGAAGGCTGTCTCTTCTCCTCCTCTGTCAAAGTCAATACATACCTGTCTCCTTTTCTGTCTCATGTCCTCCTCCTCCTCCTCCTCCTCAGACTGTCTGACAGTCCTTTCTTCAAATTTAGCTTTTTTTCAAATTCATACTCAAAAAATATTTGTTATGAACAAACGTTGAAAAAAGCTTCAAAAAACGTCAAAAAAGGAGCAGAAAAAAATGCATCAGTTGTCAGGTTCTTCCTCCTCAGACTGTCTGACTGCTCACCTCCTCCTCCTCCTCAGACTGTCTCCTGTCCTCCTCCTCAGACTATCTCCTGTCCTCCTCCTCCTCCTCAGATTGTCTGATAGTCCTCCTCCTCCTCCTGCTCCTCCTCAGACTGTCTGATAGTCCTCCTCCTGCTCCTCATCAGACTGTCTCCTGTCCTCCTCCTGCTCCTCATCAGACTGTCTTATAGTCCTCCTCCTCCTCCTCCTCAGACTGTCTGATAGTCCTCCTCCTCCTCCTCCTCCGAGTGTCTACAAAGGGACATTGTGTCCCACTTCATTTCCAAAGTGTCAGGCCAGTTTCTTCTTCTAGGCTGAGTAGGAGACATGGAGGACAGGACATGGGGCTACTTGACAATGAAGAGGTCTCCATCAATGGGATGCATGCAGACATCTGCAGGAGGACACAGCTGTTCTCTCACAACTCCTCCTCATGAAGGCTGTCTCTTCTCCTCTTCTGTCAAAGTCAATACCTGTCTCATGTCCTCAGACTGTCCAACAGTCCTTTATTCAATTCTTTTGAAAAAACTGACAAAAATGTCCAAAAAAGTTTCAGAACGTCAAAAAGGAGCAGAAGAAAAATGGACATGTCCTACTCTGTGCAAACATATTGTGCATCATGTGCATCAGTTTTCAGGCTCCTCCTCCTCCTCATGAAGGCTGTCTCTTCTCCTCCTCTGTCAAAGTCAATACATACCTGTCTCCTCTTCTGTCTCATGTCCTCCTCCTCCTCCTCCTCCTCCTCAGGCTGTCCAAGAGTCCTTTTTTCATATTTAGTTTTTTTCAATTTCATTGAACTCAAAAAATATTTGTTATGAACGAACGTTGAAAAAAGCTTCAAAAACGTCAAAAAGGAGCAGAAAACAATGCATCAAATGTCCTCCTCCTCCTCCTCCTCCTCAGACCGTCTGATAGTCCTCCTCCTCTTCCTCCTCAGACTGTCTGATAGTCCTCCTCCTCTTCCTCCTCAGACTGTCTGATAGTCCTCCTCCTGAGACTGTCTTAGTCCTCCTGTCCTCCTCCTCCTCCTCCGACCGTCTGATAGTCCTCCTCCTCCTCCTGAGACTGTCTTAGTCCTCCTGTCCTCCTCCTCCTCCTCCGACCGTCTGATAGTCCTCCTCCTCCTCCTGAGACTGTCTTAGTCCTCCTGTCCTCCTCCTCCTCCTCCGAGTGTCTGATAGTCCTCCTCCTCAGACTGTCTGATAGTCCTCCTCCTCCTCCTCCGAGTGTCTACAAAGGGACATTGTGTCCCACTTCATTTCCAAAGTGTCAGGCCAGTTTCTTCTTCTAGGCTGAGGAGGAGACATGGAGGAGAGGACATGGGGCTACTTGACAAAGAAGAGGTCTCCATCAATGGGCCTCCTCCTCAGACTGTCCAACAGTACGTCTCCTCCTCCTCCTTCTCCTCCTTTTCGTCTGAGCGAACGCTTTTCATCCGAGCGGAGGCTTTTCCATATTACAGATATAGACATTTTTTAAAGGGCCCATATTTCAGATATAGACATTTTTTTAAAGGGGTTTAAATTCAACCCGAGGACAACAAGAGCAACAAAACAGCTTCATCATCTGAAAGAACTAAACAACACAAAAACAGTGCTGGCCTTTAATCAGCAGATGTTGGTCATTTATGATCCACAAATAATACAAGAGAAGGTCAAACAAAGTCCTCATTAGGGTGCAGACAGTCTTTTTATAGCTAAAAGTTCCTTGTTATTGTTATTTTTATACAGTTTTTTCCATACTGTATTTTTATACATCCTTATTCTCTATTCCAATGTCTTGCAGGAGTCATCCCAAAAGGATCAATAAAGAGAGTCTAAGACACGCGGGTTCATTGTTGATGGTTTCTTCTGGTTCTGAGTGCTGGTCCATTGATCCTCTCTAAGGATTAACCCCCATGCAGATCCTAAACGACAATAGAACACAAATGTTATAGATTAGTGAAGAACTGGTTCATTTTGGAGGAGAAGATATCGTCTTTCAGTGTTGACCATGTGTTGTCCTCGTGTTGTCCTGGAGGGCAACATGAGGACAACATGAGGACAACATGAGGACAACATGAGGACAACATGAGGGCAACATGAGGACAACATGAGGGCAACATGAGGACAACATGAGGGCAGCATAAGGACAACATGAAGACAACATGATGTCAACATAAGGACAACATGAGGACAACATGAGAACATCATGAGGATAACATGAGGACATCATGAGGATAACATGAGAACATCATGAGGATAACATGAGGACATCATGAGTATAACATGAGGACATCATGAGGGCAACATGAGGACATCATGAGGACATCATGATGTCAACATAAGGGCAACATGAGGACAACATGAGGACATCATGATGTCAACATGAGGACAACATGAGGACATCATGATTGCAACATGAGGACAACATGAGGACAACATGAGGACAACATGAGGATAACATGAGGACATCATGAGGGCAACATGAAGACAACATGAGGACATCATGATGTCAAGATAAGGGCAACATGAGGACATCATGAGGACATCATGAGGGCAACATGAGGACAACATGAGGGCAACATGAAGACAACATGAGGACAACATGAAGACAACATGAGGACAACATGAGGACATTTTGGAGAAGATATCGTCTTTCAGAGTTGACCCTTGTCCAAATTTGACCCATTTTAAAAAAGAAAACATTTTCAGAAAAATAAAGTGAATTGTTCTTCCACACTCTTCACAAGTAAAATAAATGATCAGCCCACTACTCTTTAAATTTTTATATTTTATTCAATTTCATAGCATTCAAAAAAACATTTGCCATGAAAGAAAAAAACGAGAAAAAAAAGTGACAAAAATATTCCGCAAAAGCTTCAAAAACGTCAAAAGGTGCGGGAAAAAAATGGAAAGAAACCCAAAAAGTGACAAAAGGCCTTAACATTTTTTTTTTATTTTGCCCCAGGAAAACAATAACGGAGACATGGTTGACGTGACAACACAGGAGTTAAAGGAGCTACGGCTTAATTTGTATTTTTCTTGTACAAGTATTCAGCTAGCAGTGTATAAGTACACATTCCAAAGGAAATAAATTGTCATGGGCTCTCTCTCCGCCTGGTGCACATGCTGATTGACGTCTGATGACCTCCACCTGTTCCTGCTCTGCCTCACCCTCGTTACCTACCAGCTGCACTGCATTCACCACTCATCATGCCCTGTATATAACGAAGTGCTTTTCAGTTCCCACTTGTCAGATCGACTGCGACCAGCACCAGTACCTGCCTGTTTTGGAAAACCCTCTGACTCTTTGCCTGTGATCCCGGACCCGCTCGGCTACTTCTGTGTTCTCCAGCCCCGGACTTTCCGGATCATCCGGCTCCTGCCATCGCTGTTCGGCTACTGGGGGAACACACACACATGCAGACTCTTGGTACCCCTGTATTCCCCGGTACCCCTGAAACCTCCAATACCCCCTACCCTTTAATAAAACTTTTGAACGTGACGCTTTTGTGGTCCTCGTCCTGTTTGGTTTCTGACATAAATAATACGGTTAAGTTGGAAATGTCCAGAAGTATATAAGTTCTGGAAAAAATATTTTATAGCTTAATACTTATGACCCTGTATTTTAACATAGGGGGTTGTATACTTAAAATCAACACTTTTGATGCTTTTTTTCAATGTTTGTCACTTTTTTTGACGTTTTCAACACTACGTAACACTAACTTATTAACTTTAGTTTTAGTTATTTTTGGGAATTTATGGTCAATAAACCTCATTTTTAGGAAATTATACCTAATGTTTGAGTTAGAAAAGCAGAAATTAGGAATTATTGAGACTAAAATTAAAGGAATGGATGTTGATGATAATCACAGACTGGAATATTTCAACTTTTACTCAATACTATTTCAAAAACACTTCCATTTGTTTTACAATGCTATAAAATTGAATAAGACGCCCCAAAATTAATGAAAGTAGAGATTTGTACTTGGCAAAGAGCGTTGGGTGGAATCAATCATGTTATTTTGGGGAATTAAAAAGAACATTGATATAGGACAACATGAGGACAACATGAGGACAACATGGGGACAACATGAGGGCAACATGAGGACAACATGAGGGCAACATGAGGATAACATGAGGACAACATGGGGACAACATGGGGACAACATGGGGACAACATGAAGACAACATGAAGGCAACATGGGAACAACATGAAGACAACATAAGGACAACATGGGGACAACATGAGGACAACATGAGGGGTAACATGAGGACAACATGAGGACGACATGAGGACAACATGGGGACAACATGAGGACAACATGAGGGCAACATGAGGACAACATAAGGACAACATGGGGACAACATGAGGACAACATGAGGGCAACATGAGGGCAACATGAGGACAACATGATGACAACATGAAGACAACATGAGGGCAACATGAGGACAACATGAGGGCAACATGAGGACAACATGAGGACAACATGAAGACAACATGAGGGCAACATGAAGGCAACATGAGGACAACATGAGGACAGCATGAAGACAACATGAGGACAACATGAGGACAACATGAGGGCAACATGAAGACAACATGAGGACAACATGAGGACAGCATGAAGACAACATGAGGACAACATGAAGACAACATGAGGGCAACATGAAGGCAACATGAGGACAACATGAGGACAGCATGAAGACAACATGAGGGCAACATGAGGACAACATGAGGACAACATGAAGACAACATGAGGGCAACATGAGGACAACATGAGGACAACATGAGGACAACATGAGGGCAACATGAAGGCAACATGAGGACAACATGAGGACAGCATGAAGACAACATGAGGACAACATGAGGACAACATGAAGACAACATGAGGGCAACATGAAGGCAACATGAGGACAACATGAGGACAACATGAGGACAGCATGAAGACAACATGAGGACAACATGAAGACAACATGAAGGCAACATGGGAACAACATGAAGACAACATGAGGGCAACATGAGGACAACATGAGGACAACATAAGGACAACATGAGGACAACATGAGGGGTAACATGAGGACAACATGAGGGCGACATGAGGACAACATGGGGACAACATGAGGACAACATGAGGACAACATAAGGACAACATGGGGACAACATGAGGGGCAACATGAGGACAACATGAGGGCAACATGAAGGCAACATGAAGACAACATGAGGACAACATGGAGACAACATGAGGACAACATGAGGGGTAACTGAGGACAACATGAGGACGACATGAGGACAACATGGGGACAACATGAGGACAACATGAGGGCAACATGAGGACAACATGAGGACAACATAAGGACAACATGGTGACAACATGAGGGGCAACATGAGGACAACATGGGGACAACATGAGGACAACATGAGGGCAACATGAGGGCAACATGAGGACAACATGAGGACAACATGAGGGCAACATGAGGACAACATGAGGACAACATGAAGACAACATGAGGGCAACATGAAGGCAACATGAGGACAACATGAGGACAGCATGAAGACAACATGAGGACAACATGAGGGCAACATGAAGACAACATGAGGACAACATGGAGACAACATGAGGACAACATGAGGACAACATGAGGACAGCATGAGGACAACATGAGGACAGCATGAAGACAACATGAGGACAACATGAGGACAACATGAGGGCAACATGAAGGCAACATGAAGACAACATGAGGACAACATGGGGACAACATGAGGGCAACATGAGGACAACATGAGGGCAACATGAAGGCAACATGAGGACAACATGAGGACAGCATGAAGACAACATGAGGACAACATGAGGACAACATGAGGGCAACATGAAGGCAACATGAAGACAACATGAGGACAACATGGAGACAACATGAGGACAACATGAGGGCAACATGAGGACAACATGAGGACAACATGAAGACAACATGAGGGCAACATGAAGGCAACATGAGGACAATATGAGGACAGCATGAAGACAACATGAGGACAACATGAGGACAACATGAGGGCAACATGAAGGCAACATGAAGACAACATGAGGACAACATGGAGACAACATGAGGACAACATGAGGGCAACATGAGGACAACATGAGGACAACATGAAGACAACATGAGGGCAACATGAAGGCAACATGAGGACAACATGAGGACAGCATGAAGACAACATGAGGACAACATGAGGACAACATGAGGGCAACATGAAGACAACATGAGGACAACATGAGGACAACATGAGGACAACATGAGGACAACATGAGGGCAACATGAAGACAACATGAGGACAACATGAGGAATAATAATAATAATAATAATAACACCTGATAAGTCTCCTACCTCTGAATGAACTCCAATGAGCATGCGGCGTTGTCCGGGGACTGCAGGTTAAAGTTGTAGTAAGTTGACATTAGAACAGGAAGCCCCGGCACAGAGGACCCCCCCCACTGGCACCCTGGCGGTCCACGATCTCGAACCCCCACGGATCAGCAAGCTGGACCTAAAACAAAGAGGAATAGTATAGTTATAGAACAGAAATGGCAACAATATGATTTCACTGTCCATAAATACATCTGATCTGAATGTTTTTAAAGTTTATTTTTGGGCATTTTATTTTGATAGGACAGCAGAAGACATGAAAGGGGAGGGGGGGAGACGACACCAAACCCGGGCCTGCTGCGTTGGCGAGGACCTCCATACCTGGACGCCCGCTCTAACAACTGAGCAATATGGACGAGCTCTGGAGCCGGCGTATTCGTCAGACAGACTTTTCTTCAAATTATTATTTTTTTTTAATTTCATAGAATTCAAAAAATATTTGTCATGAAAGAACGTTGCAGACATCTGCAGGAGGACACAGCTGTTCTCTCACAACTCCTCCTCATGAAGGCTGTCTCTTCTCCTCTTCTGTCAAAGTCAATACATACCTGTCTCATGTCCTCAGACTGTCCAACAGTCCTTTATTCAATTCTTATGAAAAAACTGACAAAAATGTCCAAAAAAGCTTCATAAACGTCAAAAAGGAGCTGAAAAAATTGACATGTCATACTCAGTGTTAACATCATGTGCATCAGTTGTCAGGATCCTCCTCTGACTGTCTGACAGTACGTCTCCTCCTCTTCTGTCTCATGTCTCCTTTCTCCTCTTCTGTCTCCTTTCCTCCTCCTCAGACTGTCTGATAGTCCTTTTTTTTATTTCATTGAATTGAAAAAAATTGTTGAGCTCTATCGCCGGCGTACTGGAGACAGACTTTTCTTCAAATTATTATTTGTTTTTTCAATTTCATAGAATTCAAAAAATATATAAGAAGGCTGAAAAAAGCTTTACAAACGTCGAAAAGGAGCAGAAAAATGGAAATGTTATACTCAGTGCAGACATATTGTGTAGCCGGCGTACTGGAGCTCTGTAGCCGGCGTATTGGAGCTCTGTAGCCGGCGTATTGGAGCTCTGTAGCCGGCGTATTGGAGCTCTAAAGCCGGCGTATTGGAGCTCTGTAGCCGGCGTATTGGAGCTCTAAAGCCGGCGTATTGGAGCTCTGTAGCGGGCGTACTGTCTAAGTCAATACATACCTTTCTCCTCTTATGTCTCCTCCTCCTACTCAGAATGTCTGACAGACTTTTCTTCAAATTATCATTTTTTTCAATTATATAGAATTCAAAAAATATTTGTCATGAAAGAACGTTGAAAAAAGCTTCAAAAACGTCAAAAAGGAGCTGAAAAAATGGACATGTCATACTCAGTGTTAACATATTGTGTAGCAGGCGTACTTGAGATCTATAGCCAGTGTATTGTAGCTCTGTAGCCGGAGTATTGGAGCTCTGTAGCTGGCGTATTGGAGCTCTGAAGCCGGCATATTGGAGCTCTGTAGCGGGCGTATTGGAGCTCTGTAGTGAGCTTATTGGAGCTCTGTAGCCGGAGTATTGGAGCTCTGTAGCTGGCGTATTGGAGCTCTGAAGCCGGCGTACTTGAGATCTGTAGTGGGCGTATTGGAGCTCAGTAGTGGGCGTATTGGAGCTCAGTAGCGCGCGTATTGGAGCTCTGAAGCTGGCGTATTGGAGCTCTGAAGCCGGCATACTTTAGATCTGTAGTGTGCGTATTGGAGCTCTGTAGCCGGCGTATTGGAGATCTGTAGCAGGCGTACTTTCTAAGTCAATACATACCTTTCTCCTCTTATGTCTCCTCCTCCTACTCAGAATGTCTGACAGACTTTTCTTCATATTATAATTTTTTTCAATTTCATAGAATTCAAAAAATATTTATCATGAAAGAACGGTGAAAAAAGCTTCAAAAACGTCAAAAAGGAGCTGAAAAAAATGGACATGTCATACTCAGTGTAAACATATTGTGTAGCAGGCGTACTTGAGCTCTATAGCCGGCATATTGGAGCTCTGAAGACGGCGTACTTGAGATCTGTAACGGGCGTATTGGAGCTCTGTAGTGGGCGTATTGGAGCTCTGTAGCCGGCGTATTGGAGCTCTGTAGCCGGCGTATTGGAGCTCTGTAGCCGGCGTATTGGAGATCTGTAGCGGGCGTACTGTCTAAGTCAATACATACCTTTCTCCTCTTATGTCTCCTCTTCTGTCTCCTGTCCTTCTCCTCAGACTGTCTGACAGACTTTTTTTGTCTTATGAAAGGAGCTCTGTAGCCGGTGTACTAGAGCTCTTTATCCGGCGTATTGGAGCTCTGTAGCCGGCATATTGGAGTTCTGTAGCGGGCGTATTGGAGCTCTGTAGCGGGCGTACTGGAGCTCTGTAGCGGGCATATTGGAGCTCTGTAGCGGGCGTACTGGAGCTTTGTAGCCGGCGTATTGGAGCTCTAAAGCCGGCGTATTGGAGCTCTGTAGCAGGCGTACTGTCTAAGTCAATACATACCTGTCTCATCTTACGTCTCCTCCTCCTCCTCCTCAGAATGTCTGACAGACTGAACTTTAGATCTGTAGTGTGCGTATTGGAGCTCTGTAGTCGGCGTATTGGAGCTCTGTAGCGGGCATATTGGAGCTCTGAAGACGACGTACTTGAGATCTGTAACGGGCGTATTGGAGCTCTGTAGCGGGCGTATTGGAGCTCTGTAGCGGGCGTATTGGAGCTCTGAAGACGGCGTACTTGAGATCTGTAACGGGCGTATTGGAGCTCTGTAGCCGGCGTACTGGAGCTCTGTAGCGGGCGTATTGGAGCTCTGAAGCCGGCGTACTTTAGATCTGTAGTGTGCGTATTGGAGCTCTGTAGTCGGCGTATTGGAGCTCTGTAGCGGGCGTATTGGAGCTCTGTAGCGGGCGTATTGGAGCTCTGTAGCCGGCGTATTGGAGCTCTGTAGCCGGCGTATTGGAGCTCTGTAGCCGGCGTATTGGAGCTCTGTAGCGGGCGTACTGTCTAAGTCAATACATACCTTTCTACTCTTATGTCTCCTCCTCCTACTCAGAATGTCTGACAGACTTTTCTTCAAATTATCATTTTTTTCAATTTCATAGAATTCAAAAAATATTTATCATGAAAGAACGTTGAAAAAGCTTCAAAAACGTCAAAAAGGAGCTGAAAAAAATGGACATGTCATACTCAGTGTAAACATATTGTGCAGCAGGCGTATTGGAGCTCAGTAGCGGGCGTACTGGAGCTCTGTAGCCGGCGTATTGGAGATCTGTAGCGGGCGTATTGGAGATCTGTAGCCGGCGTATTGGAGCTCTGTAGCGGGCGTACTGTCTAAGTCAATACATACCTTTCTCCTCTTATGTCTCCTCTTCTGTCTCCTGTCCTTCTCCTCACACTGTCTGACAGACTTTTTTTGTCTTATGAAAGGAGCTCTGTAGCCGGTGTACTAGAGCTCTTTATCCGGCATATTGGAGTTCTGTAGCCGGCGTATTGGAGTTCTGTAGCGGGCGTATTGGAGCTCTGTAGCGGGCGTACTGGAGTTCTGTAGCGGGCGTATTGGAGCTCTGTAGCGGGCGTATTGGAGTTCTGTAGCGGGCGTATTGGAGCTCTGTAGCGGGCGTATTGGAGCTCTGAAGCCGGCGTACTGGAGTTCTGTAGCCGGCGTATTGGAGCTCTGTAGAATGTCTGACAGACGTTTCTTCAAATTATCATTTTTTTCAATTTCATAGAATTCAAAAAATATTTGTCATGAAAGAACGTTGAAAAAAGCTTCAAAAAGGAGGTGAAAAAAATGGACATGTCATACTCAGTGTTAACATATTGTGTAGCAGGCGTACTTGAGCTCTATAGCCGGTGTATTGGAGCTCTGAAGCGGGCGTATTGAGCTCTATAGCCGGCGTATTGGAGCTCTATAGCCAGCGTATTGTCAAAGTCAATACAGTCTTTTCTTCAAATTATTTTTTTTTTTCCAATTTCACAGAATTCAAAAAATATTTGTCATGAAAAAAGCTCAAAAAATTTCAAAAAGGAGCTGAAAAAAATGGAAATGTCATACTCATATGGTCAATATATGATAAAGTCAATACATACCTGTCTCCTCTCCTGTCTCATGTCTCCTCTCCTGTCTCATGTCTCCTCTTCTGTCTCATGTCTCCTCTTCTGTCTCATGTCTCCTCTTCTGTCTCATGTCTCCTCCTACAGGGTAACAGCAGACACACACCGACGAGTACAAGGTTAAGCAACCAAAAGACAAATGGACAGTAAAGACATGTGCTCCTCAGAGAGCAAATTACCATCTTCTATCTTTATTTCTATTCTAAAAAAACCGAACAAATAAAGATGAGATAAAGCCATCCTTCCTCCACACAACAACAGGAGAGCGAGGCCTCTCCACCTAGTAACACGTAAACAAGGGGGGGTTAGGACACCTTTATTGCCGTTGGCATGGCAACATGTCCACACTAGTTCCACAGTAACTTGGGTTTTTGCATCCTGCAGAGTAGGTTACACGTCACATGACCCAGAGCAATTATTTGTTTTTACTAAAGCAGGATATGAAATCAGAAGCATCACCTAGAGGTCCATGGACGTTTCCATAGTTCACAAAACGAAATAATGACAAAAAACACCTTTTTTTTGTTTGTCGTTTCAGACAAAAAAACAGAGAAACGGTTACAAAAAAAAAATTAAGAGCTATTCTCCCGTTTTTTTTATAATTAAGGTAAGAATATACTGTATATAGAATATCTCTCCTATTTTTCCTCACGTTAATAAATCCTTGAGCGCGTATGCGTTTCTCAGCTGACCCCAGCGGGTCTCCGTACTTTGCTGTTCTCACATTTTTTATTATCTCAGTGCGGCGCGCGCCCCCGCGGTGTGAGGCGCGTGTCCGCGCTACTCTCCGACACAAAGACCCTTTGTACAGTAACGAGCCAGTTTTGTACAATGTAAGCAGTAGAAAGTACCGATATTCGTGTTAAAATGTAAGGAGTAGAAGTAAAAAGTCACGACAAAAATAAATAGTAAAAATACTCTAAAAATCTATTTGAGTAGCCTACAGTAACGAAGTATTTGTACTTCGTTACTTCCCGTCTCTGTACAGCAGTATATGGCATTAGATGTACAACCTACCAGCATTTAGATGTTTTCTGTCATTTAAAATATTTATAAAATATCAAGTAGTTTTTCCACTTACTGTTGAAAATTCCGCGTATGTCACGGCTGTACATCCGAGTCTCTCTTCTCCTCCGTCTTCTCCTCTCTCCTCTTCTCCTCCGTCTCCTCTTCTCCTCCCGTCTTCTCCTCCGTCTCCTCTTCTCCTCCGTCTTCTCCTCCGTCTCCTCTTCTCCTCCGTCTCCTCTTCTGGCTCCTCTCCTCTCTTTCTCCTCCGTCTTCTCCTCCGTCTCCTCTTCTCCTCCGTCTTCTCTTCTGGCTCCTCTTCTCCTCCTCTTCTCTTCTGTCTTCTCCTCCGTCTCCTCTTCTTTCTTCTCCTCTTCTCTTCTGGCTCCTCTTCTCCTCCGTCTTCTCTTCCTCTTCCTCTTCTCTTCTCTTCTCTTCTCTTCTGGCTCCTCTTCTCTTCTGGCTCCTCTTCTCTCGTCTCTTGTATTTATATGAGTGGAGAGGAGGAGGAGCATGAGTCCGAGCTGGGATCCGAGTACGGCTGCTCGGATTCACTATGCCTTGCAGTGCATCCGAGCAGCCGTGCTAGTGCATCCGAGCAGCCGTGCTAGTGCATCCGAGCAGCCGTGCTAGTGCATCCGAGCTCAGCATATGCCGAGCTCGGATGGGTTTGTCGTGGCTCCGCCTACTTGAATGACTATCCGAGCACGGCTGAGAATCCGGCCAAAGGCTGGATGCCTTAGCACGGCTAACTAACTACCAGGCCGACGGCTAACGTCCCTGTGTCCACGTCGGGACACCACTCGCTGCTATCGGCCATATCCGGACACCTTCAGCCTGACGGACTTTCTGGCCTTTTCGCAATATTTTACATTTTGTTGATGATCGGAAATGTAAACAGAACTGATGCATACCCATCTAACAATCTACGTATGAAATGTCATATATGTACATGGACATTTCAGATGTCTCAGTAGTGTATGAAAGAGGAAAATAATGAGTTTCCTCCTCTATTTTTACTGAACTGGACATTAAGGAGCTCCTATTGCATAATTCAGAGTTGTTGAAGCATGGTGTTTTATGGGAAAGGACAGAAGTAAGATCCGGTAGTTTTGACAGCGTTGATGGGACTGTCTTTAACCGTCTGTCTGTAGAGGTGTCCGGTTATGGCCGAGGGTAGCGCACCGCTGATTTACCGGCAATAGCGTACATTAGCCCGCTCTTGTAAAGTAAAAGCTAAAATAACAAGTTAACACCATATACCGTTAGAAAGATAAGAAGTCACACGATAGTTTTACACCATTAAATTAACTTAAAACATCAATAGATCATTTATATTCGTATTTTAACAGATATTTTGATAGAACGTTAGTCAATCCGTGTCCGAACGTGGACACAGTGACGGCTAACTATCAGGCCGACGGCTAACTATCAGGCCGAAGGCTGACTATCAGGCCGACGGCTAACTATCAGGTCGACGGCTAACTGACCCGGCCGAAGGCTAACTGTCCGGCCGAAGGCTAACTATCAGGCCGACGGCTGGCTACCTTAGCTCGGCTGGCTATCCGAGCTAAGCCTTAATGTTCGTCATTTCTCATTTTTCAGAACATTATCCCCGTCTTCGTCAGAAACAAACATAGTTCCCGAGACATTATTTCCAAAACGGGACAGCCTGTAGAACTTAATTTTACTGGACTTTGCCGAAAGCTACCGCGTCTCTTCCCCCTCCGACGGCTACCACTGATGCTAATTAAGCTAACAGCTAGCAAGATAGCATATAGGCCTACTACAGCATTGCTTGCAGTCAAACAGCAGACTTTAGCTCTGGTTACTGGTTAGCTAGCGTTACATAGCTACTTGATCTTGATCCATGGTGGTCTACAATGAGCATTTAAGCACATATAATCAATTTAACAACAGTGATTTCTAGCTAATTACGATCAATGCTTGCTAAAAAGCTAAGGCTAATTTCAAGTATGCTAGCGCGGCGCTAATGCTAGTTGGCTAATGTTGTAGCATGATAGCTAAAATATTGCTAATTCCCTGAGGGAGTGACGCACAAACAGTGCTTTTAGACCCATTTTTGTGGGGTGTTCATTACACACAGTAGTCAACCAGTGACCATCCAAGTGTCCGAGGTACATCTCGAGACAAATCCACCGTAATATAATGTATTATAACGTTTTAAAAAGATCGCTAATGCTAACCGCTAGCTAGCGCTAATTGCTGACGCACGCTGTTAGCTAGTAGTGAAGCTAACAGCGAAGCTATGGGCGTTGCTCGGATTCAGTTGACAGTCATTGTGAGTTAACACACTTTAATGGTTTAAATATAGGGTGACCAGACGTCCCCGGTCTCCGGGGACAGTCCCCGGTTTTGTTGACCTGTCCTCGGCTGGATCTGTCCCCGGAAATGTCCCCGGTTTTCACTGTGACTGACAGACCCGATACTGGAATGAAAGAAAGAAAACTGACCAAACGGAGCCGATCGAGCAGCGCTGCTCAGAGCTCAGAGATGTTTTAGAAAGCCGTATTTTACCATGCTAAAATCACTGATTATTTACATGGAGTCTGGTGGAGATATGCTGCTCTATACACGCTAAAAGTAGTGATTATTTACATGGAGTCTGGTGGAGATATGCTGCTCTATACACGCTAAAAGTAGTAATTATTTACATGGAGTCTGGTGGAGATATGCTGCTCTATACATGCTAAAAGTAGTGATTATTTACATGGAGTCTGGTGGAGATATGCTGCTCTATACATGCTAAAAGTAGTAATTATTTACAT
Organism: Etheostoma nigrum; assembly: GCA_029931835.1. NCBI lineage: Eukaryota > Metazoa > Chordata > Actinopteri > Perciformes > Percidae > Etheostoma > Etheostoma nigrum. The sequence continues at coordinate 381,064 of CM057258.1, forward strand.
GGAGTCTGGTGGAGATATGCTGCTCTATACATGCTAAAAGTAGTAATTATTTACATGGAGTCTGGTGGAGATATGCTGCTCTACACATGCTTTTCTTTGTGAATGAATAATGTATCATGAATAAATAAATGTTCTTCCTTAAAATACAGGATGCATAAGTATACACCCCCCTATGTTAAAATACAGGGTGCATAAGTATACACCCCCCTATGTTAAAATACAGGGGGCATAAGTATACACCCCCTATGTTAAAATACAGGGGGCATAAGTATACACCCCCTATGTTAAAATACAGGGGCATAAGTATACACCCCATATGTTAAAATACAGGGGCATAAGTATACACCCCCCCTATGTTAAAATACAGGGGCATAAGTATACACCCCCCTATGTTAAAATACAGGGGGCATAAGTATACACCCCCCTATGTTAAAATACAGGGGGCATAAGTATACACCCCCTATGTTAAAGCCCCCTGTAGCTGGCGTATTGGAGCTCTGTAGCCAAAAGGACAAAAAGGAGCAGAAAAAAATGGACATGTCATACTCAGTGTTAACACATTGTGCATCAGTTGTCAAGATCCTCCTCCTCCTCCTCCTCCTCTTCAGACTGTCTGACAGTACGTCTCCTCCAGATACATACCTGTCTCCTCTGTAGCAGTCGTACTAGAGCTCTGTAGCCGGCATATTGGAGCTCTGTAACGGGCGTACTGTCAAAGTCAATACATACCTGTCTCCTCTTATGTCTCCTGTCTTCCTCCTCAGACTATCTGACAGTCTTTTCTTCAAATTATTTTTTTCAATTTCATAGAATTCAAAAAATATTTGTTATGAAAGAACGTTAAAAAAAAGCTTCAAAAACGTCAAAAAGGAGCAGAAAAAAATGGACATGTCATACTCAGTGTTAACATATTGTGTATCATGTGCATCAGTTGTCAGGATCCTCCTCCTCCTCAGGCTGTCTGACAGTACGTCTCCTCCTAATACATACCTATCTCCTCTTCTGTCTCATGTCTCCTTTCTTCCTCCTCCTCAGAAACTGTCTGATAGTCCTCCTCCTCCTCCTCCTCCGAGTGTCTGCAAAGGGACATTGTGTCCTACTTCATTTCCAAAGTGTCAGGCCAGTTTCTTCTTCTAGGCTGAGGAGGAGACATGGAGGAGAGGACATGGGGCTACTTGACAATGAAGAGGTCTCCATCAATGGGCCTCCTCCTCAGACTGTCCAACAGTACGTCTCCTCCTCCTCGTCCTCCTGAAGGCTGTCTCTTCTCCTCCTCTGTCAAAGTCAATACATACCTGTCTCCTCTTCTGACTGAGTCTCCTCTTCTGTCTCATGTCTCTTCTGTCTCATGACTCCTCTCATGACTGTGCTCGCATCTGAGCTCGGATGGTTTGTCATGGCTCCGCCTACTTAAATGACTATCCGAGCATACCTGTCTCCTCTTCTGTCTCCTGTCCTCCTCCTTCTCAGACTGTCAGACAGTCAGAGGAGGAGGAGACGTACTGTACATCTCCTTCTCCTCCTCAGACTGTCCGACAGTCCTTTCTTCAATTTTTTTGAAAAAACTGACAAAAATGTCCATAAAAGCATCAGAACATCAAAAAGGAGCAGAAAAATGTCCTACTCTGTGCAAACATATTGTGCATCATGTGCATCTGTTTTCAGGCTCCTCCTCCTCCTCCTGAAGGCTGTCTCTTCTCCTCCTCTGTCAAAGTCAATACATACCTGTCTCCTTTTCTGTCTCATGTCCTCCTCCTCCTCCTCCTCCTCAGACTGTCTGACAGTCCTTTCTTCAAATTTAGCTATTTTTCAAATTCATACTCAAAAAATATTTGTTATGAACAAACGTTGAAAAAAGCTTCAAAAACGTCAAAAAAGGAGCAGAAAAAAATGCATCAGTTGTCAGGTTCTTCCTCCTCAGACTGTCTGACTGATCACCTCCTTCTCCTCAGACTGTCTCCTGTCCTCCTCCTCAGACTATCTCCTGTCCTCCTCCTCCTCCTCAGACTGTCTGATAGTCCTCCTCCTCCTCAGACTGTCTCCTGTCCTCCTCCTGCTCCTCCTCAGACTGTCTGATAGTCCTCCTCCTGCTCCTCATCAGACTGTCTCCTGTCCTCCTCCTCAGACTGTCTTATAGTCCTCCTCCTCCTCCTCCTCAGACTGTCTGATAGTCCTCCTCCTCCTCCTCCTCAGACTGTCTGATAGTCCTCCTCCTCCTCCGAGTGTCTACAAAGGGACATTGTGTCCCACTTCATTTCCAAAGTGTCAGGCCAGTTTCTTCTTCTAGGCTGAGGAGGAGACATGGAGGAGAGGACATGGGGCTACTTGACAATGAAGAGGTCTACATCAATGGGACGCATGCAGACATCTGCAGGAGGACACAGCTGTTCTCTCACAACTCCTCCTCATGAAGGCTGTCTCTTCTCCTCTTCTGTCAAAGTCAATACCTGTCTCATGTCCTCAGACTGTCCAACAGTCCTTTATTCAATTCTTTTGAAAAAACTGACAAAAATGTCCAAAAAAGTTTCAGAACGTCAAAAAGGAGCAGAAGAAAAATGGACATGTCCTACTCTGTGCAAACATATTGTGCATCACGTGCATCAGTTTTCAGGCTCCTCCTCCTCCTCCTGAAGGCTGTCTCTTCTCCTCCTCTGTCAAAGTCAATACATACCTGTCTCCTCTTCTGTCTCACGTCCTCCTCCTCCTCCTCCTCAGACTGTCCAACAGTCCTTTTTTCAAATTTTGTTTTTTTCAATTTCATCAACTCAAAAAATATTTGTTATGAACAAACGTTGAAAAAAGCTTCAAAAACGTCAAAAAGGAGCAGAAAAAAATGCATCAAATGTCCTCCTCCTCCTCCTCAGACCGTCTGATAGTCCTCCTCCTCTTCCTCCTCAGACTGTCTGATAGTCCTCCTCCTCCTCCTGAGACTGTCTTAGTCCTCCTGTCCTCCTCCTCCTCCTCCGACCGTCTGATAGTCCTCCTCCTCCTCCTGAGACTGTCTTAGTCCTCCTGTCCTCCTCCTCCTCCTCCGAGTGTCTGATAGTCCTCCTCCTCCTCCTCCGAGTGTCTACAAAGGGACATTGTGTCCCACTTCATTTCCAAAGTGTCAGGCCAGTTTCTTCTTCTAGGCTGAGGAGGAGACATGGAGGAGAGGACATGGGGCTACTTGACAATGAAGAGGTCTCCATCAATGGGCCTCCTCCTCAGACTGTCCAACAGTACGTCTCCTCCTCCTCCTTCTCCTCCTTTTCGTCTGAGCGAACGCTTTTCATCCGAGCGGAGGCTTTTCCATATTACAGATATAGACATTTTTTAAAGGGCCCATATTTCAGATATAGACATTTTTTAAAGGGCCCATATTTCAGATATAGACATTTTTTTAAAGGGGTTTAAATTCAACCCGAGGACAACAAGAGCAACAAAACAGCTTCATCATCTGAAAGAACTAAACAACACAAAAACAGTGCTGGCCTTTAATCAGCAGATGTTGGTCATTTATGATCCACAAATAATACAAGACAAGGTCAAACAAAAGTCCTCATTAGGGTGCAGACAGTCTTTTTATAGCTAAAAGTTCCTTGTTATTGTTATTTTTATACAGTTTCTTCCATACTGTATTTTTATACATCCTTATTCTCTATTCCAATGTCTTGCAGGAGTCATCCCAAAAGGATCAATAAAGAGAGTCTAAGACACGCGGGTTCATTGTTGATGGTTTCTTCTGGTTCTGAGTGCTGGTCCATTGATCCTCTCTAAGGATTAACCCCCATGCAGATCCTAAACGACAATAGAACACAAATGTTATAGATTAGTGAAGAACTGGTTCATTTTGGAGGAGAATATATCGTCTTTCAGTGTTGACCATGTGTTGTCCTCGTGTTGTCCTGGAGGGCAACATGAGGACAACATGAGGACAACATGAGGACAACATGAGGACAACATGAGGGCAACATGAGGACAACATGAGGGCAACATGAGGGCAACATGAAGACAACATGAGGGCAACATGAGGACAACATGAGGGCAACATGAGGACAACATGAGGGCAACATGAGGGCAGCATAAGGACAACATGAAGACAACATGATGTCAACATGAGGGCAACATGAGGACATCATGATGTCAACATGAGGACAACATGAGGACATCATGATTGCAACATGAGGACAATATGAGGACAACATGAGGACAACATGAGGATAACATGAGGACATCATGAGGGCAACATGAGGACAACATGAGGACATCATGATGTCAACATAAGGGCAACATGAGGACATCATGAGGACATCATGAGGACAACATGAGGACAACATGAGGGCAACATGAAGACAACATGAGGACAACATGAAGACAACATGAGGACAACATGAAGACAACATGAGGACAACATGAAGACAACATGAGGGCAACATGAAGACAACATGAGGACAACATGAAGACAACATGAGGACAACATGAGGACATCATGATGTCAAGATAAGGGCAACATGAGGACATCATGAGGACAT
>CM057258.1:393577-398577 GCA_029931835.1 Etheostoma nigrum
TGTGTGTGTGTCTGTGTGTGTGTGTGTGTGTGTGTGTGTGTGTGTGTGTGTGTCTGTGTGTGTGTCTGTGTGTGTGTGTGTGTGTGTGTGTGTCTGTGTGTGTGTGTCTGTGTGTGTGTGTGTCTGTGTGTGTGTGTGTGTGTGTGTGTGTGTGTGTGTGTGTGTGTGTGTGTGTCTGTGTGTGTGTGTCTGTGTGTGTGTGTGTGTGTGTGTGTGTGTGTGTGTGTGTGTGTGTGTGTGTGTGTGTGTGTGTGTGTGTGTGTGTGTGTGTGTGTGTGTGTGTGTGTGTGTGTGTGTGTGTGTGTGTGTGTGTGTCTGTGTGTGTGTGTCTGTGTGTGTGTGTGTCTGTGTGTGTGTGTGTGTGTGTGTGTGTGTGTGTGTGTGTGTGTGTGTGTGTGTGTGTGTGTGTGTGTGTGTGTGTGTGTGTGTGTGTGTGTGTGTGTGTGTGTGTGTGTGTGTGTGTGTGTGTGTGTGTGTGTGTGTGTGTGTGTGTGTGTGTGTGTGTGTGTGTGTGTGTCTGTGTGTGTGTGTCTGTGTGTGTGTGTGTGTGTGTGTGTGTGTGTGTGTGTGTGTGTGTGTGTGTGGAGGGGGGTTCACATTAAGCGCTGTACTTAAGTCCAAATGTTACGTTACACCAAAAATAACGTCAAAAAACTGACAAAAACTGATGATCCTCTCTAGATGCTCAAAGTGTTTTTTAATTGATTTTTTTCTAAATATTAAGACTTTTCTTTTATAATAATCCGACTTCTTCTCTCTCAAACAATTCTGAAAGTCTCAGTTTTTGTCCGTCCAGAAGACGAAGAAACCCTGAAGGTGTTAGGACTCAGACCCGCCTCAGCAGAGATGGAACCTAAAGGTCTCTAAAGAAACCCTGAAGGTGTTAGGACTCAGACCCGCCTCAGCAGAGATGGAACCTAAAGGTCTCTAAAGAAACCCTGAAGGTGTTAGGACTCAGACCCGCCTCAGCAGAGATGGAACCTAAAGGTCTCTCAAGAAACCCTGAAGGTGTTAGGACTCAGACCCGCCTCAGCAGAGATGGAACCTAAAGGTCTCTAAAGAAACCCTGAAGGTGTTAGGACTCAGACCCGCCTCAGCAGAGATGGAACCTAAAGGTCTCTCAAGAAACCCTGAAGGTGTTAGGACTCAGACCCGCCTCAGCAGAGATGGAACCTAAAGGTCTCTAAAGAAACCCTGAAGGTGTTAGGACTCAGACCCGCCTCAGCAGAGATGGAACCTAAAGGTCTCTAAAGAAACCCTGAAGGTGTTAGGACTCAGACCCGCCTCAGCAGAGATGGAACCTAAAGGTCTCTAAAGAAACCCTGAAGGTGTTAGGACTCAGACCCGCCTCAGCAGAGATGGAACCTAAAGGTCTCTAAAGAAACCCTGAAGGTGTTAGGACTCAGACCCGCCTCAGCAGAGATGGAACCTAAAGGTCTCTAAAGAAACCCTGAAGGTGTTAGGACTCAGACCCGCCTCAGCAGAGATGAGAATGGCGCCCTGAGCAGTCGGGGGTTTGGTGCCTTGCTCCAGAGCACCTTGGCAGTGCCCAGGAGGTAAACTGGCACCGCTCCAGCTACCAGTCCACCACCATACTACCCCCCCCCCCCCCCACTGCAATGCTGCAATCCATAAAACTGAACAGCTCACATTACATTATAATGCTACTTGCACATATTTAATCTATACATAATACATATATACATATATATATATATTATAATACTTCCTGTAGCGGTTATACTTTATACTTTATATAAACAGAAGGATAACAAGGGCCCAGTCGACGGGAAGACAACAGGAAGATAAGGGTTGAAGTCAAATATTTTTATTCTCTTTCCACCTCTGAAACTGATAAAGTACAAACTGTTCTCTTCCTCTGTATCCCTCACTCTCACTCTCTTTTACGACCCCCCCCCCCGGGTCATAAAGCGGCAGTGGCAGCTCTTCCTGCTGCAGGTATGTGTTGCTGCAGCGTGAACACACAGACTGCATTCCACAAACGTCTGAAAGCCCAAGGGATCCGACACGCTGCCCTGAGGGACGCCGCTACGCTGCAGATGGACAGAAACAAGAGCTTCTTGTGTGTGTGTGTGTGTGTCTGTGTCAGGGCTGTAGTACTCATGTCCGGTCATTTTTCTATGGTCTCGGATTCGCTAGTATTTGGACTCGGACTTGTCTCGGTCTCGGCCGCTGGTCTTGCCCAATATGGCTTTTGGTCTGGACCGAGTCCAGGTGTCTTTATTATGTTGATGATAATATTGGAGGGAAAGTGAAACCCAAAATAATTGTCTTGAAATTGTCATGCATAAGACCCTTTTTAAAGTCCTGGACTCGGTCTTTACCCGGACTTAAACCTTTTTGGACTTTTGGACATATAGAGCTGCTGATTGGACAGCAGGATTACTGCACAGGTGTGTCTCAGGCTGGCCGCAATAAAAGACTAATGCAGAGAAGCAGTCAGTGTCTGGTGGTCATCACCTCTCAGAGAGAGAGAGAGAGAGAGAGAGAGAGAGAGAGAGAGACAGAGAGAGAGAGAGAGAGAGAGATATCATGTTGACCCGTTTTCATTTAATTTTTCACACAAAACAACGCGCCGTTGAAATAAGCGCAGAAAATGTCAACACAAAAAACATCAAAAAAAGCACCCACAACATTGGAAAAGTGACAGAAATGTCGTAAAAAGGGATAATAGTGTTTAAAAAATAAGTTTTTCATATTTGACGGGAAGACGACGCGGTGGTTTTGGTTCCAGTCTACGAGGATTAATGTGGATTCTCAAGTGATGAATAAATAAATTCAGTTTAGGTTTTATTTTAGTCCTGCTAGGGCGGGGGAGCGGTTTTGTTTGGGTTTTTTTCTCGATGTTTAAACTTTTAAATATTTTTTTTGCTGAAAAAAATTAGATTTTGTTTTCTTTTTTAGATTTGTAAAAAAAAAATATTTTACATTTTTTCTTTTACTTTTTTTAAAAGTTTTTTTTCCTGAATTTTACTTTTTCTTCTTTCCAATAATTTTTAAAAATTATTGCTCAGAAAAAATAAGAAAAATAATGTAGTGGGTTTTTTGTTGAAAATGTGACTTTATTTTCTTTGTTATATATTTTTAAACTTAAAAAAAAAAAAATCTTCCTAAATTTTACTTTTATCCAATATTTTTTAAATATATATTTTTAATTATTCCTCAGAAAAAATAAGAAAAAAATGTCTTCGGGAAGGTACTTTTTTTTTTTCTTTTTTTAGGAAGGAACATTAAAATGTAAATTTTGCCCGAGTTCCCTGGTGCATCCAGAAGCAGGTGGTGCAGGTGGATAAATCCATCGCCCCCTGCAGCTTCACTCCGTCCCCCCCCCCCCTCCCCTCTGACCCTGGGTCATCAATCTTAGTGGAGACGAGCAGAGAAAAGAAACCCGGCGCTGGCCCTTTAAATCTTGCCCCGTAGCTACGGGCAACCCATCCCCCATCATGCACCCTGCTCACCCCGGGCAGCGTTCAACAACAGAAACACGTTCAGACTCAAAGGAAACAAAACTCTCTCCGACGGGCTCACATGTGACCGAGAGGAACCAATCAGAGAGCTTCCACACCAACGTCGTTAACTTACCACACACACACACACTGCAGGGATAACACACACACACACACACACTGCAGGGATAACACACACACACACACACACACACTGAATGACACACACACACACTGCAGGAATGACACACACACACGGTCTCTCCTGTACCAACCGGGCCAGATCCGGTCTCTCCTGTACCAACCGGGCCAGATCCGGTCTCTCCTGTACCAACCGGGCCAGATCCGGTCTCTCCTGTACCAACCGGGCCAGATCCGGTCTCTCCTGTACCAACCGGGCCAGATCCGGTCTCTCCTGTACCAACCGGGCCAGATCCGGTCTCTCCTGTACCAACCGGGCCAGATCCGGTCTCTCCTGTACCAACCGGGCCAGATCCGGTCTCTCCTGTACCAACCGGGCCAGATCCGGTCTCTCCTATACCAACCGGGCCAGATCCGGTCTCTCCTGTACCAACCGGGCCAGATCCGGTCTCTCCTGTACCAACCGGGCCAGATCCGGTCTCTCCTATAGGATGTCTAAATAACCCGTAACACGCTGGCCCTTTAAGAAAGCTGTATGTGTATATATTACTAAATAAAGGTTTTCTTATCTTATAAATCAGTAGTATTTGTATCTGTAGTATGTGTATCTGTAGTATTTGTATGTGTAGTATTTGTATGTGTAGTATTAGTATCTGTAGTATTAGTATCTGTGGTATTTGTATCTGTAGTATTTGTATCTGTGGTATTTGTATCTGTAGTATTAGTATCTGTAGTATTAGTATCTGTAGTATCTGTAGTATTAGTATCTGTAGTATTAGTATCTGTAGTATTAGTAACTGTGGTATTAGTATCTGTAGTATTAATATCTGTAGTATGTGTATCTGTGGTATTAGTATCTGTAGTATTAGTATCTGTAGTATTAGTATCTGTGGTATTAGTATCTGTAGTATTAGTAACTGTGGTATTAGTATCTGTAGTATTAGTATCTGTAGTATTAGTATCTGTGGTATTAGTATCTGTAGTATTAGTATCTGTGGTATTAGTATCTGTAGTATTAGTATTAGTAGTATTAGTATTAGTAGTATTAGTATCTGTGGTATTAGTATCTGTAGTATTAGTATCTGTAGTATTAGTATCTGTGGTATTAGTATCTGTAGTATTAGTATTAGTAGTATTAGTATTAGTAGTATTAGTATCTGTGTAGCCAACCAGATTTCTAGTGTGTGTGAATATGCTAATGAGGCGTCACGTGATTGTTTTGTGACTTTGGGAGAAATGTCCAGACCCGTCAGTGTGTTTTATTAACGCGCACGCGCACACGCCTCCTCTCCCCCACTACAGACCACATGACCGAGCTGCTTCATTCATCCACCCCAGCTGTAGTAAAACGTGCGTGCACGGCGCCGGGGTGCGCGTGCACGAGAAAGAGAG
>CM057258.1:403577-418577 GCA_029931835.1 Etheostoma nigrum
CTTACAGGGAGGTGTGTTCAGGTGCATTCTGGGCGTGCTGGTCTTGCAAGGAGGTGTGTTCAGGTGCATTCTGGGCGTGCTGGTCTTACAGGGAGGTGTGTTCAGGTGCATCCTGGGCGTGCTGGTCTTGCAGGGCGGTGTGTCCAGGTGCATTCTGGCGTGCTGGTCTTACAAGAAGGTGTGTTCAGGTGCATTCTGGGCGTGCTGGTCTTACAGGGAGGTGTGTTCAGGTGCATTCTGGGCGTGCTGGTCTTACAGGGAGGTGTGTTCAGGTGCATTCTGGGCGTGCTGGTCTTACAGGGAGGTGTGTTCAGGTGCATTCTGGGCGTGCTGGTCTTACAGGGAGGTGTGTTCAGGTGCATTCTGGCGTGCTGGTCTTACAGGGAGGTGTGTTCAGGTGCATTCTGGGCGTGCTGGTCTTACAGGGAGGTGTGTTCAGGTGCATTCTGGGCGTGCTGGTCTTACAGGGAGGTGTGTTCAGGTGCATTCTGGCGTGCTGGTCTTACAAGGACGCACAGTATGCTTGTTACACACACAGGGACGCACACTATGCCGGGAGCTTTAACACCAGCTTCATTATCTTTACCTGGAAAACACACATGTGGGTCTTTTAGAAGATGTTCTGCTGCTTTTTATTTGACCCTAAAACCAGACGGGTTCACGTCGCTTTGGCTGTTCTAAGCACTATAACAGGAGTATTCAATTATAGGAATATTATTAGATATACTCTTATTTTTTGTACCATATCTTATGTTTTGTGTGCATCCATCTTTGTACGAAATCATACGGACCCGTCCATGAGAACGCGTTGCCAGGGCAACCAGGTCTGATATTGTGAGTAAAAGGCCTGTAACACCCAGTGACGCCCGCTGACTCAAGTGACATAATAATAATAATAAATAATAACAATAATAATAATAATAATAATAAATAACAAAAAAAATATTAAATAATAACAATAATAATAATAATAATACATTTTATTTATAATGCACTTTTCATCAAAAGATCTCAAAGTACTACAGCTAAAAAAGAGAAAATAATAAACATAAACATAAAACAAATAAACAATTCCAGTCTGGAGGAGACAAATGCATGAACCAGCTGTTCGGCGTCTGGGAGGGAGAGAAGGGGTCGGGGTTTGGAGATGTTACGGAGGTGGTAGAAAGAGGTCTTGCATAGGTGATTTATATGGGCTTCAAAAGTGAGTTGGGAGTCCATTTTTACACCAAGATAACTAACTGTTGATGAGAGCGGGATGTTAGCACCAGAAAAGGTGATGCTGGTTATGGATGATGATTTGGTCTGATGAGGAGTTCCAACAAGGATGGCTTCGGTTTTGGAGCTATTGAGTTGAAGAAGGTTTTGCTCCATCCATCCCTTTATCTCCTCCAGACAGGTGGTGAGTTTTGATGGGGATGACTGTGAGGGTGGGGGGTCAGCTGTGACATTTACATAGAGCTGTATGTCATCAGCATAGCAGTGGAAAGAAATATTGTGGCAGCTGATGATTTGGCCAAGGGGGGTAAGGTAGAGGATGAAGAGGATGGGGCCAAGGACTGAGCCCTGGGGGACACCACAAGTAACTGTGTGTGGATTTGATTTGGAGTGGCCTAGGGAGATGTATTCTGTCCGGTTTGTGAGATAAGATCTGAGGGCAGTGTAATTTAGTCCAGTAGTGAGGTGGAGCCGGTTTAAGAGAACGCCATGGTCGATAGTACCAAATGCAGCAGAAAGGTCAAGGAGGATGAGGAGGGATGGAGAGCCAGCATCGGAGGATATGAGGAGGTCGTTAGTGACTCTGACTAGGGCGGTCTCTGTACTGGGGGCAGAGCGGAAACCTGACTGGAATTTTTCAAAGAGGTTATGATGTTTGAGGTGGTCCTGAAGGTGAGTGGCAACTGCTTTCTCCAGTACTTTGGATATGAAAGGGAGATTTGAGATGGGCCTGTAGTTGGATAGGACTTCCGGATCAAGAGTGGGTTTTTTAAGCAATGATGTGATAATGACAGGGGGAACATGACCAGATTGAAGGGAATTATTTATAGCAGCGGTGATCAGGGGACTTAGGACAGTGATGTGGGATTTTACCAGGGATGTTGGGAGAGGGTCCAGGGGACAGGTGGAGGATTTCATCTTCCTGATGGTGTTCTGCACCTCTTCTGATGAAACCTCAGGAAAGTAGTTTACGGGACTGGAGACAGTATGAGTTGGGGGAACAGTTTGGGTGGGAGGACCAGAGAGAGCAGAGCAAAAGGATGTGAAGAAATCATGAATTTATTGCACTGCTCTTCTGTAGTGGCAGTGAGTGGGGGGGATTGTGGTTTGAGAAGGTGGTTTATAGTTGTTTCTGATGGCATCGGAGTAAAACTATGACCTTGCCTTTTTGAGGGACTGTGCATATTTTTGTTCGTGCTCCCGGTTAATGTGTTTATGGACAGTGAGGCCAGAGGCCCTGAAACGGCGCTCAAGGACCCGCCCTGCTGCCTTCATCTTACGAAGTCCCACTGTTACAACTCCTCTTATTATACTATACTGTTACATCTCCTCTTATTATACTATACTGTTACATCTCCTCTTATTATACTACACTGTTACATCGCTTATTATACTACACTGTTACATCTCTTATTATACTATACTGTTACATCTCTTATTATACTATACTGTTACATCTCCTCTTATTATACTACACTGTTACATCTCTTATTATACTATACTGTTACATCTCCTCTTATTATACTATACTGTTACATCTCCTCTTATTATACTATACTGTTACATCTCTTATTATACCATACTGTTACATCTCCTCTTATTATACTACACTGTTACATCTCTTATTATACTATACTGTTACATCTCCTCTTATTATACTATACTGTTACATCTCCTCTTATTATACTATACTGTTACATCTCTTATTATACTACACTGTTACATCTCTTATTATACTATACTGTTACATCTCTTATTATACTACACTGTTACATCTCCTCTTATTATACTATATTGTTACATCTCCTCTTATTATACTACACTGTTACATCTCCTCTTATTATACTACACTGTTACATCTCTTATTATACTATACTGTTACATCTCTTATTATACTATACTGTTACATCTCTTATTATACTATACTGTTACATCTCTTATTATACTATACTGTTACATCTCTTATTATACTACACTGTTACATCTCTTATTATACTACACTGTTACATCTCTTATTATACTACACTGTTACATCTCTTATTATACTACACTGTTACATCTCCTCTTATTATACTACACTGTTACATCTCCTCTTATTATACTATACTGTTACATCTCTTATTATACTACACTGTTACATCTCTTATTATACTACACTGTTACATCTCTTATTATACTACACTGTTACATCTCTTATTATACTACACTGTTACATCTCTTATTATACTATACTGTTACATCTCTTATTATACTATACTGTTACATCTCTTATTATACTACACTGTTACATCTCCTCTTATTATACTATACTGTTACATCTCCTCTTATTATACTACACTGTTACATCTCTTATTATACTACACTGTTACATCTCTTATTATACTACACTGTTACATCTCCTCTTATTATACTACACTGTTACATCTCCTCTTATTATACTATACTGTTACATCTCTTATTATACTACACTGTTACATCTCTTATTATACTACACTGTTACATCTCTTATTATACTACACTGTTACATCTCTTATTATACTACACTGTTACATCTCTTATTATACTACACTGTTACATCTCTTATTATACTACACTGTTACATCTCTTATTATACTATACTGTTACATCTCTTATTATACTACACTGTTACATCTCTTATTATACTACACTGTTACATCTCCTCTTATTATACTATACTGTTACATCTCCTCTTATTATACTACACTGTTACATCTCCTCTTATTATACTATACTGTTACATTTCCTCTTATTATACTACACTATTACATCTCCTCTTATTATACTATACTGTTACATCTCCTCTTATTATACTACACTGTTACATCTCCTCTTATAATACTATACTGTTACATCTTTTATTATACTATACTGTTACATCTCTTATTATACTACACTGTTACATCTCCTCTTATTATACTACACTGTTACATCTCCTCTTATTATACTACACTGTTACATCTCCTCTTATTATACTACACTGTTACATCTCCTCTTATTATACTATACTGTTACATCTCCTCTTATTATACTACACTGTTACATCTCCTCTTATTATACTATACTGTTACATCTCTTATTATACTATACTGTTACATATCTTATTATACTACACTGTTACATCTCCTCTTATTATACTATACTGTTACATCTCTTATTATACTACACTGTTACATCTCTTATTATACTACACTGTTACATCTCCTCTTATTATACTATACTGTTACATCTCCTCTTATTATACTACACTGTTACATCTCCTCTTATTATACTATACTGTTACATCTCCTCTTATTATACTATACTGTTACATCTCCTATTATACTACACTGTTACATCTCCTCTTATTATACTATACTGTTACATCTCCTCTTATTATACTATACTGTTACATCTCTTATTATACTATACTGTTACATCTCTTATTATACTACACTGTTACATCTCCTCTTATTATACTACACTGTTACATCTCCTCTTATTATACTACACTGTTACATCTCTTATTATACTATACTGTTACATCTCTTATTATACTACACTGTTACATCTCTTATTATACTACACTGTTACATCTCTTATTATACTATACTGTTACATCTCTTATTATACTACACTGTTACATCTCTTATTATACTACACTGTTACATCTCTTATTATACTATACTGTTACATCTCTTATTATACTACACTGTTACATCTCTTATTATACTGCACTGTTACATCTCTTATTATACTACACTGTTATATCTCCTCTTATTATACTATACTGTTACATCTCCTCTTATTATACTATACTGTTACATCTCCTCTTATTATACTACACTGTTACATCTCCTCTTATTATACTATACTGTTACATCTCCTCTTATTATACTATACTGTTACATCTCCTCGTATTATACTACACTGTTACATCTCCTCTTATTATACTATACTGTTACATCTCCTCTTATTATACTACACTGTTACATCTATTATTATACTATACTGTTACATCTCCTCTTATTATACTACACTGTTACATCTCTTATTATACTATACTGTTACATCTCCTCTTATTATACTACACTGTTACATCTCCTCTTATTATACTATACTGTTACATCTCTTATTATACTATACTGTTACATCTCTTATTATACTATACTGTTACATCTCCTCTTATTATACTACACTGTTACATCTCTTATTATACTATACTGTTACATCTCCTCTTATTATACTACACTGTTACATCTCCTCTTATTATACTACACTGTTACATCTCTTATTATACTATACTGTTACATCTCTTATTATACTACACTGTTACATCTCTTATTATACTACACTGTTACATCTCTTATTATACTATACTGTTACATCTCTTATTATACTACACTGTTACATCTCTTATTATACTATACTGTTACATCTCTTATTGTACTACACTGTTACATCTCTTATTATACTATACTGTTACATCTCTTATTATACTACACTGTTACATCTCCTCTTATTATACTACACTGTTACATCTCTTATTATACTATACTGTTACATCTCTTATTATACTATACTGTTACATCTCTTATTATACTACACTGTTACATCTCTTATTATACTACACTGTTACATCTCTTATTATACTATACTGTTACATCTCTTATTATACTACACTGTTACATCTCTTATTATACTGCACTGTTACATCTCTTATTATACTACACTGTTATATCTCCTCTTATTATACTATACTGTTACATCTCCTCTTATTATACTATACTGTTACATCTCCTCTTATTATACTACACTGTTACATCTCCTCTTATTATACTACACTGTTACATCTATTATTATACTATACTGTTACATCTCCTCTTATTATACTACACTGTTACATCTCTTATTATACTATACTGTTACATCTCCTCTTATTATACTATACTGTTACATCTCCTCTTATTATACTACACTGTTACATCTCTTATTATACTACACTGTTACGTCTCTTATTATAATATACTGTTACATCTCTTATTATATTACACTGTTACATCTCTTATTATACTACACTGTTACATCTCTTATTATACTACACTGTTACGTCTCTTATTATAATATACTGTTACATCTCTTATTATACTACACTGTTACATCTCTTATTATACTACACTGTTACATCTCTTATTATACTACACTGTTACATCTCTTATTATACTACACTGTTACATCTCCTCTTATTATACTATACTGTTACATCTCCTCTTATTATACTACACTGTTACATCTCTTATTATACTATACTGTTACATCTCTTATTATACTATACTGTTACATCTCTTACACTGTTACATCTCTTATTATACTACACTGTTACATCTCTTATTATACTACACTGTTACATCTCTTATTATACTACACTGTTACATCTCTTATTATACTATACTGTTACATCTCTTATTATACTACACTGTTACATCTCTTATTATACTACACTGTTACATCTCTTATTATACTATACTGTTACATCTCCTCTTATTATACTACACTGTTACATCTATTATTATACTACACTGTTACATCTCTTATTATACTACACTGTTACATCTCCTCTTATTATACTACACTGTTACATCTCTTATTATACTACACTGTTACATCTCTTATTATACTACACTGTTACATCTCCTCTTATTATACTATACTGTTACATCTCCTCTTATTATACTACACTGTTACATCTCTTATTATACTACACTGTTACATCTCTTATTATACTACACTGTTACATCTCTTATTATACTACACTGTTACATCTCTTATTATACTACACTGTTACATCTCTTATTATACTACACTGTTACATCTCCTCTTATTATACTACACTGTTACATCTCCTCTTATTATACTATACTGTTACATCTCTTATTATACTACACTGTTACATCTCTTATTATACTACACTGTTACATCTCTTATTATACTACACTGTTACATCTCTTATTATACTATACTGTTACATCTCCTCTTATTATACTACACTGTTACATCTCTTATTATACTATACTGTTACATCTCCTCTTATTATACTACACTGTTACATCTCCTCTTATTATACTACACTGTTACATCTCTTATTATACTATACTGTTACATCTCTTATTATACTACACTGTTACATCTCTTATTATACTACACTGTTACATCTCTTATTATACTATACTGTTACATCTCTTATTATACTACACTGTTACATCTCTTATTATACTATACTGTTACATCTCTTATTATACTACACTGTTACATCTCCTCTTATTATACTACACTGTTACATCTCTTATTATACTATACTGTTACATCTCTTATTATACTATACTGTTACATCTCTTATTATACTACACTGTTACATCTCTTATTATACTACACTGTTACATCTCTTATTATACTATACTGTTACATCTCTTATTATACTACACTGTTACATCTCTTATTATACTGCACTGTTACATCTCTTATTATACTACACTGTTATATCTCCTCTTATTATACTATACTGTTACATCTCCTCTTATTATACTATACTGTTACATCTCCTCTTATTATACTACACTGTTACATCTCCTCTTATTATACTATACTGTTACATCTCCTCTTATTATACTACACTGTTACATCTATTATTATACTATACTGTTACATCTCCTCTTATTATACTACACTGTTACATCTCTTATTATACTATACTGTTACATCTCCTCTTATTATACTATACTGTTACATCTCCTCTTATTATACTACACTGTTACATCTCTTATTATACTACACTGTTACGTCTCTTATTATAATATACTGTTACATCTCTTATTATACTACACTGTTACATCTCTTATTATACTACACTGTTACATCTCTTATTATACTACACTGTTACGTCTCTTATTATAATATACTGTTACATCTCTTATTATACTACACTGTTACATCTCTTATTATACTACACTGTTACATCTCTTATTATACTACACTGTTACATCTCCTCTTATTATACTACACTGTTACATCTCTTATTATACTATACTGTTACATCTCTTATTATACTATACTGTTACATCTCTTATTATACTATACTGTTACATCTCTTATTATACTACACTGTTACATCTCTTATTATACTATACTGTTACATCTCTTATTATACTACACTGTTACATCTCTTATTATACTACACTGTTACATCTCTTATTATACTACACTGTTACATCTCTTATTATACTACACTGTTACATCTCCTCTTATTATACTACACTGTTACATCTCCTCTTATTATACTATACTGTTACATCTCTTATTATACTACACTGTTACATCTCTTATTATACTACACTGTTACATCTCTTATTATACTACACTGTTACATCTCCTCTTATTATACTACACTGTTACATCTCCTCTTATTATACTATACTGTTACATCTCTTATTATACTACACTGTTACATCTCTTATTATACTACACTGTTACATCTCTTATTATACTACACTGTTACATCTCTTATTATACTATACTGTTACATCTCCTCTTATTATACTACACTGTTACATCTCTTATTATACTACACTGTTACATCTCTTATTATACTACACTGTTACATCTCCTCTTATTATACTACACTGTTACATCTCTTATTATACTACACTGTTACATCTCTTATTATACTACACTGTTACATCTCCTCTTATTATACTATACTGTTACATCTCCTCTTATTATACTACACTGTTACATCTCTTATTATACTATACTGTTACATCTCTTATTATACTATACTGTTACATCTCTTATTATACTATACTGTTACATCTCTTATTATACTACACTGTTACATCTCTTATTATACTATACTGTTACATCTCTTATTATACTACACTGTTACATCTCTTATTATACTACACTGTTACATCTCTTATTATACTACACTGTTACATCTCTTATTATACTACACTGTTACATCTCCTCTTATTATACTACACTGTTACATCTCCTCTTATTATACTATACTGTTACATCTCTTATTATACTACACTGTTACATCTCTTATTATACTACACTGTTACATCTCTTATTATACTACACTGTTACATCTCTTATTATACTATACTGTTACATCTCCTCTTATTATACTACACTGTTACATCTCTTATTATACTACACTGTTACATCTCTTATTATACTACACTGTTACATCTCTTATTATACTACACTGTTACATCTCTTATTATACTACACTGTTACATCTCCTCTTATTATACTACACTGTTACATCTCTTATTATACTATACTGTTACATCTCTTATTATACTACACTGTTACATCTCTTATTATACTACACTGTTACATCTCTTATTATACGACACTGTTACATGTCCTCTTATTATACTACACTGTTACATCTCCTCTTATTATACTATACTGTTACATCTCTTATTATACTACACTGTTACATCTCTTATTATACTATACTGTTACATCTCTTATTATACTACACTGTTACATCTCCTCTTATTATACTACACTGTTACATCTTTTATTATACTACACTGTTACATCTCCTCTTATTATACTACACTGTTACATCTCTTATTATACTATACTGTTACATCTCTTATTATACTACACTGTTACATCTCTTATTATACTACACTGTTACATCTCTTATTATACTACACTGTTACATCTCCTCTTATTATACTACACTGTTACATCTCCTCTTATTATACTATACTGTTACATCTCTTATTATACTACACTGTTACATCTCTTATTATACTATACTGTTACATCTCTTATTATACTACACTGTTACATCTCTTATTATACTATACTGTTACATCTCTTATTATACTACACTGTTACATCTCTTATTATACTATACTGTTACATCTCTTATTATACTACACTGTTACATCTCTTATTATACTACACTGTTACATCTCTTATTATACTACACTGTTACATCTCCTCTTATTATACTACACTGTTACATCTCCTCTTATTATACTATACTGTTACATCTCTTATTATACTATACTGTTACATCTCTTATTATACTAAACTGTTACATCTCTTATTATACTATACTGTTACATCTCCTCTTATTATACTATACTGTTACATCTCTTATTATACTACACTGTTACATCTCTTATTATACTATACTGTTACATCTCTTATTATACTACACTGTTACATCTCTTATTATACTATACTGTTACATCTCTTATTATACTACACTGTTACATCTCTTATTATACTACACTGTTACATCTCTTATTATACTATACTGTTACATCTCTTATTATACTACACTGTTACATCTCTTATTATACTACACTGTTACATCTCTTATTATATTACACTGTTACATCTCCTCTTATTATACTACACTGTTACATCTCTTATTATACTACACTGTTACATCTCCTCTTATTATACTACACTGTTACATCTCTTATTATACTATACTGTTACATCTCCTCTTATTATACTACACTGTTACATCTCTTATTATACTATACTGTTACATCTCCTCTTATTATACTACACTGTTACATCTCCTCTTATTATACTATACTGTTTTTGTGGATTTAAATTGAGGATTGTTGATGCTCAAGAGAGATTATTAATGGAGCGTCAACACAGAGACATCAAAGTAGAAGGAGAGAGAGAAAGACGCTCAATGTGCTTAATGGATGCAGCAAAATGTGTGTGTGTGTGTGTGTGTGTGTGTGTGTGTGTGTGTGTTGGTGAGGAAGAGCTTTCTGTCTCTTATCAGTTTAATATGTGTCAATATTAAACTGAATGGAGGCAATCATCTCAGACAAACTAAAGAAGCGCGCACACACACACACACACACACACACACACACACAGCTATCCCAATTAGTGGCTGAAACCTTCTGTGTGCTGTCCAAAAAGACAAATAAGTGTGTTGAGCAGGGGAATATATATTTGTATGTGTGTGTGTGTGTGTGTGTGTGTGTGTGTCTGTGTATGTGTGCGTGTGTGTGTGTGTGTGTGCGTGTTGCTGCTAGGCTCTTTCTCCGGCGGTAATTTCTATCTCGGCGTCTAATGGACTCTGCAGAAGGAACTCCCGGCTGAAGGACAGACCGTCGCCCGGACGACGTCCACAGACAATAATAGCTAATGTCACATTTTCCATACGGAAATGAAGCTGTACGACTGTCTGAGGACGACCCTGAACACATCTCGACGGACGACTGACCCTGAACACATCTCGACGGACGACTGACTTCCACTAATGCACATAGTTTCCTCACTTGCATTTTGGTGCTTTTTACAATTTGTATGTCGCTTTCTGGAGCCCTGAACTTCCACTGACATGTTTCTGAAAAGATTCAAGGTGAGAAATAATCAGAGCCAAACAACCCAATGAGTCAGAGTCAGTCTATGTCAAAACGTCTGTTAACAAGGCCAAAAAAGGTGACAAAAAGGAGAAAAAAGGCGACAAAGAGGCGACTTCAGATACAGTATTAGGGACCACTAAGGTCTATATAAAGAGACTTCAGATACAGTATTAGGGGACCACTAAGGTCTATATAAAGAGACTTCAGATACAGTATTAGGGACCACTAAGGTCTATATAAAGAGACTTCAGATACAGTATTAGGGGACCACTAAGGTCTATATAAAGAGACTTCAGATACAGTATTAGGGACCACTAAGGTCTATATAAAAAGACTTCAGATCCAGTATTAGGGACCACTAAGGTCTATAAGGAGACTTCAGATACAGTATTAGGGACCACTAAGGTCTATATAAAAAGACTTCAGATCCAGTATTAGGGACCACTAAGGTCTATAAGGAGACTGTAGGACCTTTAAATGTATCTCACGTCTCTCTAGGATGAAAGGTGTCTGATGGTCTCATGTCTTCAGAGTCTCGTCTCTCTTCATTGAGTTTTCTGCTGCCAGTCATCCCCCTTTCTCATTAACTAATTACTAATTACATTACTAACTGTAATGTTGTAATGTTATAATGTTGTAATGTTGTAATGTTATAATGTTATAATGTTATGTAATGTTATGTTGTAATGTTGTAATGTTGTAATGTTGTAATGTTATAATGTTATGTTATGTAATGTTATGTTGTAATGTTGTAATGTTGTAATGTTATAATGTTGTAATGTTATAATGTTATGTTATGTTATGTTATGTAATGTTGTAATGTTATAATGTTGTAATATTATGTTATAATGTTATAATGTTATAATGTTGTAATGTTGTAATGTTATAATGTTGTAATGTTGTAATGTTGTAATGTTATAATGTTATAATGTTGTAATATTATGTTATAATGTTATAATGTTATAATGTTGTAATGTTATAATGTTATAATGTTATAATGTTGTAATATTATGTTATAATGTTATAATGTTATAATGTTATAATGTTGTAATATTATGTTATAATGTTATAATGTTATAATGTTATAATGTTATGTAATATTATGTTATAATGTTATAATGTTATAATGTTATAGTAATGTTATGTAATGTTATGTTGTTATGTTGTAATGTTGTAATGTTATAATGTTATGTTATGTAATGTTATGTTGTAATGTTGTAATGTTATAATGTTATAATGTTATAATGTTATGTAATGTTATGTTGTAATGTTGTAATGTTGTAATGTTGTAATGTTATAATGTTATGTTATGTTATGTAATGTTGTAATGTTATAATGTTGTAATATTATGTTATAATGTTATAATGTTATAATGTTATAATGTTGTAATGTTGTAATGTTATAATGTTGTAATGTTATAATGTTATAATGTTATAATGTTGTAATATTATGTTATAATGTTATAATGTTGTAATGTTATAATGTTATAATGTTGTAATATTATGTTATAATGTTATAATGTTGTAATGTTATAATGTTATAATGTTATAATGTTATGTTATGTTGTAATGTTGTAATGTTGTAATGTTGTAATGTTATAATGTTGTAATGTTATAATGTTATGTTATGTTGTAATGTTGTAATGTTGTAATGTTGTAATGTTATAATGTTGTAATGTTGTAATGTTATAATGTTATAATGTTGTAATGTTATAATGTTGTAATGTTATAATGTTATAATGTTATAATGTTGTAATGTTGTAATGTTATAATGTTGTAATGTTGTAATGTTATAATGTTGTAATGTTATAATGTTGTAATGTTATGTTGTAATGTTGTAATGTTGTAATGTTATAATGTTATGTTATGTAATGTAATGTTGTAATGTTGTAATGTTATAATGTTATAATGTTGTAATGTTGTAATGTTGTAATGTTGCAATGTTGTAATGTTGTAATGTTGTAATGTTATAATGTTGTAATGTTGTAATGTTGTAATGTTATAATGTTATAATGTTGTAATGTTGTAATGTTGTAATGTTGCAATGTTGTAATGTTGTAATGTTATAATGTTATAATGTTGTAATGTTGTAATGTTGCAATGTTGTAATGTTGTAATGTTGTAATGTTATAATGTTGTAATGTTATGTTGTAATGTTGTAATGTTGTAATGTTATAATGTTGTAATGTTATAATGTTATGTTATGTAATGTAATGTTGTAATGTTATAATGTTATAATGTTATAATGTTGTAATGTTATAATGTTGTAATGTTGTAATGTTGCAATGTTATAATGTTGTAATGTTGTAATGTTGTAATGTTATAATGTTATGTTATGTAATGTAATGTTGTAATGTTGTAATGTTATAATGTTATAATGTTATAATGTTGTAATGTTATAATGTTGTAATGTTGTAATGTTGCAATGTTATAATGTTATAATGTTGTAATGTTATAATGTTGTAATGTTATAATGTTGTAATGTTGTAATGTTGTAATGTTATGTTGTAATGTTGTAATGTTGTAATGTTATAATGTTATGTTATGTAATGTAATGTTGTAATGTTGTAATGTTATAATGTTATAATGTTGTAATGTTATAATGTTGTAATATTGTAATGTTGTAATGTTATAATGTTGTAATGTTATAATGTTGTAATGTTGTAATGTTATAATGTTGTAATGTTGTAATGTTATAATGTTGTAATGTTATAATGTTGTAATGTTATGTTGTAATGTTGTAATGTTGTAATGTTATAATGTTGTAATGTTATAATGTTATGTTATGTAATGTAATGTTGTAATGTTGTAATGTTATAATGTTGTAATGTTGTAATGTTGTAATGTTATAATGTTGTAATGTTATAATGTTATGTTATGTAATGTAATGTTGTAATGTTGTAATGTTATAATGTTGTAATGTTATAATGTTGTAATGTTATAATGTTATGTTATGTAATGTAATGTTGTAATGTTGTAATGTTATAATGTTATAATGTTGTAATGTTGTAATGTTGCAATGTTGTAATGTTGTAATGTTGTAATGTTATAATGTTGTAATGTTATAATGTTATGTTATGTAATGTAATGTTGTAATGTTGTAATGTTATAATGTTATAATGTTGTAATGTTATAATGTTGTAATGTTATAATGTTGTAATGTTATAATGTTGTAATGTTATAATGTTATGTTATGTAATGTAATGTTGTAATGTTGTAATGTTATAATGTTATAATGTTATAATGTTGTAATGTTATAATGTTATGTTATGTAATGTAATGTTGTAATGTTGTAATGTTATAATGTTATAATGTTGTAATGTTGTAATGTTGCAATGTTGTAATGTTGTAATGTT
>CM057258.1:446077-451077 GCA_029931835.1 Etheostoma nigrum
CACCAGACTCCATGTAAATAATCACTACTTTTAGCGTGTATAGAGCAGCATATCTCCACCAGACTCCATGTAAATAATCACTACTTTTAGCGTATATAGAGCAGCATATCTCCACCAGACTCCATGTAAATAATCACTACTTTTAGCGTATATAGAGCAGCATATCTCCACCAGACTCCATGTAAATAATCACTACTTTTAGTGTGTATAGAGCAGCATATCTCCACCAGACTCCATGTAAATAATCTGTGTGTGTGTGTGTGTGTGTGTTTTCAGACCAGCGTCTTGACCAGCAGGGCGTGAAGAACCATAGTAAGGTGATGGTTCTGAAGGTGAGCGACACCGAGTTGAAGCAACAGCTGAGCGAGGAAGAGGAGAAGACGAAGAACCAGAACGAGAGCATCCAGAGGACGCAGAAAGGCTTCCAGATCCTGTCAGAGAGAGGTCAACAACATATCTCATAAACACCACTTATCATGTTTTAGAAACACGTTGACGGAGGGATCAACAGTGTGAATGCAGCAGGACTCATCGTGTGTATGTGTGTGTGTGTGTGTGTGTGTGTGTGTGTGTGTCTTTCTGTGTGTGTGTGTGTGTGTCAGACGGCAGTGAAGACACGTCTCCTTTCCTGGAGATCGCCGACCAGAGAGGCAACCCGCTGAAGATCCCGCACGAGGAGAAGAAGGTACACACACGTAAACACACACACACACGTAAACATACACACACGTAAACATACACACACGTAAACACACACACACGTAAACATACACACACGTAAACATACACACACACACACACACACACATACACACACCGTCCACCTGTTTCATCTGCATGTGTTGTTGTCTGAGGAAAGAAGCAAAAGCAGAGTAAATAAAGTGTGTGTGTGTGTCTGTGTGTGTGTGTGTGTGTCTCTCTGTGTCTGTGTGTGTGTGTGTGTGTGTCTCTCTGTGTGTGTGTGTGTCTCTCTCTGTGTGTGTGTGTGTGTGTGTCTCTCTCTCTGTGTGTGTGTGTGTGTCTCTCTCTCTGTGTGTGTGTCTCTCTCTGTGTGTCTCTCTCTGTGTGTGTGTCTCTCTCTGTGTGTGTGTGTGTGTGTGTGTTCAGGCTCTGATCCTGGCGATGGGTCTCCATGAGAAAGGTCGCTCTCTGATGAAGAAGAAGCAGTTCGACAACGCTCTGTGTCACCTGCTGCAGGCCGACCAGCAGTTCAGGTGTGACATCACACGCTGACATCACACGCTGACATCACACGCTGACATCACACTCTGACATCACACTCTGACATCACACGCTGACATCACACCTTCACAGACTGATTTGTACGTAGTGGACATCACAGTTACGTCACTGCAGACCTGGTAGAGACGGTTAGACGTCTGCAGGAGAGACAGACAGCCAATCAGAGAGCAGGAGAGAGAGTGTGGGCTGTCAGTGTGTGTGTCTAACGGCTGTGTGTTGTGTGTCTGTGTGTGTCTGTTGTGTGTCTCTAACGGCTGTGTGTTGTGTGTCTGTTGTGTGTCTAACGGCTGTGTGTCGTGTGTCTGTTGTGTGTCTGTGTGCAGTAAGTGCGGCTCGGCGCTGCTGAGCTCGGTGGATAACTTCGGCGTGCTGCAGCTGGACATCGTGTGGTGTTACCGGGAGCTGGAGGCGCTGTCCTGCCTGGAGGACGGACGGTCCCGCCTGCAGAGGGCCGAGGACTGCTTCCTGCACTGCTACGGACAGCAGCAGCAGCGGCTGCTCCGGATCAAGGTGGGGGGGGGGTATTAGCATCATTATTAGTATTAGCATGGGGGGTATTAGCATCATTATTAGTATTAGCATGGGGCGTATTAGCATCATTATTAGTATTAGCATGGGGGGTATTAGCATCATTATTAGTATTAGCATGGGGATATTAGCATCATTATTAGTATTAGCATGGGGGGTATTAGCATTATTATTAGTATTAGCATGGGGGATATTAGCATTATTATTAGTATTAACATGGGGGATATTAGCATCATTATTAGTATTAGCATGGGGGGTATTAGCATTATTATTAGTATTAACATGGGGGATATTAGCATCATTATTAGTATTAACATGGGGGATATTAGCATCATTATTAGTATTAGCATGGGGGGTATTAGCATCATTATTAGTATTAGCATGGGGCGTATTAGCATCATTATTAGTATTAGCATGGGGGGTATTAGCATCATTATTAGTATTAGCATGGGGATATTAGCATCATTATTAGTATTAGCATGGGGGGTATTAGCATTATTATTAGTATTAGCATGGGGGATATTAGCATTATTATTAGTATTAACATGGGGGATATTAGCATCATTATTAGTATTAGCATGGGGGGTATTAGCATTATTATTAGTATTAACATGGGGGATATTAGCATCATTATTAGTATTAACATGGGGGATATTAGCATCATTATTAGTATTAGCATGGGGGGTATTAGCATTATTATTAGTATTAGCATGGGGGGTATTAGCATTATTATTAGTATTAGCATGGGGGATTTTAGCATCATTATTAGTATTAGCATGGGGGATATTAGCATCATTATTAGTATTAGCATGGGGGGTATTAGCATCATTATTAGTATTAGCATGGGGGATATTAGCATCATTATTAGTATTAGCATGGGGGGTATTAGCATCATTATTAGTATTAGCATGGGGAATATTAGCATCATTATTAGTATTAGCATGGGGGGTATTAGCATCATTATTAGTATTAGCATGGGGGATATTAGCATCATTATTAGTATTAGCATGGGGGATATTAGCATCATTATTAGTATTAGCATGGGGGATATTAGCATCATTATTAGTATTAGCATGGGGGGTATTAGCATCATTATTAGTTGCACATCTACGCCCTGCTAACTGTCAAACAGATAGTATTCCATCATCTCTGTTTAAGGAGGTATTCTGTTCAGTGGAGTCTTTTATTTTGAAATTTATTAATTTGTGTCTTAGTTCTGGCTGTGTTCCATCTTCCTTTAAACATGCCATAGTTCAGCCTCTTCTGAAGAAGAAGAACTTAGACCCTATGGATTTGTCTAATTTTAGACCCATTTCTAAGCTCCCTTTTATTTCAAAGGTTTTAGAAAGATCTGTGTTAATTCAGATCCAAGAATTTCTGAAAACAGTTGATGTTTGTGAACAGTTTCAGTCAGGTTTTAGGTCTCGTCACAGTACGGAGACTGCTCTATTAAAAGTTTTTAATGATCTGTTCGTACATCTTGATGCTGGCAATTGTGCCATTTTAATTCTGCTTGATTTGACTGCAGCCTTCGACACAGTTGATCATAAAATTCTTCTGTGGCGTTTAGAGCACTGTGTTGGCTTAAAAGGCACTGCTCTTAAGTGGTTTGAGTCGTATTTAACAGACAGATCAATTGCAGTACAAATGGGACAGTTTTCATCTTCAGTGGCTCCTCTGACCTGTGGGGTACCGCAGGGGTCAGTTTTGGGTCCACTGTTATTTTCCCTGTATATGCTACCATTGGGTTCTATTTTTAGGAAACATGACATTTCTTTCCACTGCTTCGCTGATGATGTGCAGGTGTATCTACCGCTAAAGGTTCCAGCTAAAGAATCTTTGCAGGCCGTGATAAACTGCATGAGCGATATTAAGACTTGGATGGATCTTAACTTTTTAAAACTTAATGAGAACAAAACGGAGGTTGTCTTGTTTGGGCGTCCAGAGTTGGTTCAAGTTCTTACCAGCTCCCTTGGCCAACTAGCACCTCACTTAAGATCCCATGCCAGGAATCTTGGAGTGATTGTTGATAGTGCTTTTAAACTAGATAAGCAGGTCAGTGCTGTGGTTAAGGCTAGCTTTTTTCAGCTTAGACTGATAGCTAAAGTCAAACCGTATCTGACACAGGCTGACCTAGAAAAAGTTATTCATGTTTTTATCACCTCTCGCCTGGATTATTGTAATTCCTTGTATACAGGCATTGGGAAGTCTGAGCTTTATCGTCTGCAGCTTGTACAGAATGCAGCAGCTCGTCTTCTAAGTGGCAGGAAGAAGCGGGAGCACATTACTCCAGTGCTCTCATTGCTTCACTGGCTTCCGGTAAAGTATCGGATTGATTTTAAGGTCATTTTATTTGCTTTTAAATGTATCAATGGGCTTGCCCCAGAGTATCTTACGGACCTTGTCAGGTTGCATAGGCCCTCTAGAGACCTCCGTTCAGCCAGTCTGATGGTCCTAGAGGTTCCTAGGTCGAAACTGAGATCCAGAGGTGATCGAGCCTTTTCAGTGGCTGCTCCAACTCTGTGGAACTCATTGCCTGTAGCTGTGCGGACTGCTAGAAGCTTGTCCACTTTTAAATCATTGCTGAAGACTTATTTATTTGAAATAGCGTTTGGCTCAGGGGAGCCGCACTGATGAATGTTGTACTCTATTTTCTTGGTATTTGTTATTTACTGTGTCTTCTATTGTATCTGTTTTTACTGTGAAGTACTTTGGTAGGTCTCGGCCTAGGAAATGTGCTATACAAATAAATTTGACATTGACATTGACATTGACATATTAGTATTAGCATGGGGGATATTAGCATCATTATTAGTATTAGCATGGGGGGTATTAGCATCATTATTAGTATTAGCATGGGGGGTATTAGCATCATTATTAGTATTAGCATGGGGGATATTAGCATCATTATTAGTATTAGCATGGGGGATATTAGCATCATTATTAGTATTAGCATGGGGGATATTAGCATCATTATTAGTATTAGCATGGAGGATATTAGCATCATTATTAGTATTAGCATGGGGGGTATTAGCATCATTATTAGTATTAGCATGGGGGGTATTAGCATCATTATTAGTATTAGCATGGGGGATATTAGCATCATTATTAGTATTAGCATGGGGGGTATTAGCATCATTATTAGTATTAGCATGGGGGGTATTAGCATCATTATTAGTATTAGCATGGGGGATATTAGCATCATTATTAGTATTAGCATGGGGGATATT
>CM057258.1:456077-458577 GCA_029931835.1 Etheostoma nigrum
GTCCCTCCAGCTGTGTCTCAGTGTCCCTGTGTCTCTCCAGCTGTGTCTCAGTGTCCCTGTGTCCCTCCAGCTGTGTCTCAGTGTCCCTGTGTCTCTCCAGCTGTGTCTCAGTGTCCCTCCAGCTGTGTCTCAGTGTCCCTGTGTCTCTCCAGCTGTGTCTCAGTGTCCCTGAGTCCCTCCAGCTGTGTCTCAGTGTCCCTGTGTCCCTCCAGCTGCTATATCTGTGTCCCTCCAGCTGTGTCTCAGTGTCCCTGCGTCCCTCCAGCTGTGTCTCAATGTCTCTGTGTCTCTCCAGCTGTGTCTCAGTGTCCCTGTGTCCCTCCAGCTGCTATATCTGTGTCCCTCCAGCTGTGTCTCAGTGTCCCTGTGTCCCTCCAGCTGCTGTATCTGGGCTTTGAGAGACACGTCTCTGAAGCAGCTCTGAGACTGACGGACGGAGACGTCCAATCAGCGACGCAGCTGCTGCTGGACAACCAGGGCGTCCTGTCCCCGGAGCTGCTGTCCCCGCCCTCCACGTCCTCCTCGCCGTCCTCTGAGGAGCCCAGCACCTCGTCCTCCACATCCACAGGTACCACACTCACTTCCTGTCTAGAGACTGGAGTGTCACTGATAATTTTATAATGATGACTAATGATTAATAATGATGACTAATGTGATGTTTGATTAATGAATAATTAATAAAGATGATTAACGATTAATAAGGATGATTAACGATTAATAAGGATGATTAATAAAGATGATTAATGATTAATAAGGATGATTAACGATTAATAAGGATGATTAATAAAGATGATTAATGATTAATAATGATGACTAATGATGTGTTGGGGTCAGAGGACAACGAGCTGGTTAACGAGGTGCTGGAGGACATTTCCCGCCATGAAGAAGATTATCTGGACCTGACGCTGGAGGACGAGAGTCAGCTGATCCAGACCATGAAGACGTACCTGAGCAGAGGACACACACACACTGTGTGACACGCACACACACACACACACTGTGTGACACGCACACACACACACACACTGTGTGACACGCACACACACACACACGACACTGTGTGACACGCACACACACACACACACTGTGTGACACGCACACACACACTGTGTGACACGCACACACACACACACACACACACTGTGTGACACGCACACACACACACACACACGCACACACACACACTGTGTGACACGCACACACACACACACACACACACTGTGTGACACGCACACACACACACACACACACACACTGTGTGACACGCACACACACACACACACTGTGTGACACGCACACACACACGCACACACACACACACTGTGTGACACGCACACACACACACACACACACTGTGTGACACGCACACACACACACACACACGCACACACACACACTGTGTGACACGCACACACACACACACACGCACACACACACGCACACACACACACTGTGTGACACGCACACACACACACTGTTATCCATTTAAACGGTTCTGGTGATATTTTCTTTTCGTGCTGCAGAAATAATGATTCTTCTGTTCATCAAAGACTTTAATTAATTAGCAATAATCAGCCGAGGTCATCGAAGACTTAACGAGGTCATCAAAGACTTAACAAGGTCACACAGATTTTGATGTTTTGATTTGATTCTCTGAGTTTTTGTGTTTGCAGCACTTTCATTATGATTCTTCCTCTAATGGTAAATATTGTTTTCTAAATGAAATCATTGGTTGTTGTTTTGGAGAAACCAAAGGAATGTTAAAAAAAGCTGTTTTTATATTTTATGGTTCTGACGACGAGACGCTGAGTTTTTAATTTTACATTTATTTCATGTTGAGTTCGATGTGATTGTCTCACGTTGACGGAGCCAATAAAGAAAATGAAGGTTTCTTTGTGTCTGTTCTTCATGGTGGGGGGGCTCTATACACGCTGAAAGTAGTGATTATTTACATGGAGTCTGGTGGAGATATGCTGCTCTATACATGCTAAAAGTAGTGATTATTTACATGGAGTCTGGTGGAGATATGCTGCTCTATACACGCTAAAAGTAGTGATTATTTACATGGAGTCTGGTGGAGATATGCTGCTCTATACACGCTGAAAGTAGTGATTATTTACATGGAGTCTGGTGGAGATATGCTGCTCTATACATGCTAAAAGTAGTGATTATTTACATGGAGTCTGGTGGAGATATGCTGCTCTATACATGCTAAAAGTAGTGATTATTTACATGGAGTCTGGTGGAGATATGCTGCTCTATACATGCTAAAAGTAGTGATTATTTACATGGAGTCTGGTGGAGATATGCTGCTCTATACATGCTAAAAGTAGTGATTATTTACATGGAGTCTGGTGGAGATATGCTGCTCTATACACGCTAAAAGTAGTGATTATTTACATGGAGTCTGGTGGAGATATGCTGCTCTATACACGCTAAAAGTAGTGATTATTTACATGGAGTCTGGTGGAGATATGCTGCTCTATACACGCTAAAAGTA
>CM057258.1:463577-513011 GCA_029931835.1 Etheostoma nigrum
ATGTTAGTGTAATTTATATTGGCTATATGATTGGTAGGTCTATGTTAGTGTAATTTATATTGGCTATATGATTGGTAGGTCTATGTTAGTGTAATTTATATTGGCTATACGATTGGTAGGTCTATGTTAGTGTAATTTATATTGGCTATATGATTGGTAGGCCTATGTTAGTGTAATTTATATTGGCTATATGATTGGTAGGCGTATGTTAGTGTAATTTATATTGCCAATATGATTGGTAGGCCTATGTTAGTGTAATTTATATTGCCAATATGATTGGTAGGTCTATGTTAGTGTAATGTATATTGGCTATATGATTGGTAGGCCTATGTTAGTGTAATTTATATTGCCAATATGATTGGTAGGCCTATGTTAGTGTAATTTATATTGCCAATATGATTGGTAGGTCTATGTTAGTGTAATTTATATTGGCTATATGATTGGTAGGCCTATGTTAGTGTAATTTATATTGCCAATATGATTGGTAGGCCTATGTTAGTGTAATTTATATTGCCAATATGATTGGTAGGTCTATGTTAGTGTAATTTATATTGGCTATATGATTGGTAGGTCTATGTTAGTGTAATTTATATTGGCTATATGATTGGTAGGCCTATGTTAGTGTAATTTATATTGGCTATATGATTGGTAGGTCTATGTTAGTGTAATTTATATTGGCTATATGATTGGTAGGTCTATGTTAGTGTAATTTATATTGCCAATATGATTGGTAGGCCTATGTTAGTGTAATTTATATTGGCTATATGATTGGTAGGTCTATGTTAGTGTAATTTATATTGGCTATATGATTGGTAGGTCTATGTTAGTGTAATTTATATTGGCTATATGATTGGTAGGTCTATGTTAGTGTAATTTATATTGGCTATATGATTGGTAGGCCTATGTTAGTGTAATTTATATTGGCTATATGATTGGTAGGTCTATGTTAGTGTAATTTATATTGGCTATATGATTGGTAGGTCTATGTTAGTGTAATTTATATTGGCTATATGATTGGTAGGCCTATGTTAGTGTAATTTATATTGGCTATATGATTGGTAGGTCTATGTTAGTGTAATTTATATTGGCTATATGATTGGTAGGCCTATGTTAGTGTAATTTATATTGGCTATATGATTGGTAGGTCTATGTTAGTGTAATTTATATTGGCTATATGATTGGTAGGTCTATGTTAGTGTAATTTATATTGGCTATATGATTGGTAGGCCTATGTTAGTGTAATTTATATTGGCTATATGATTGGTAGGTCTATGTTAGTGTAATTTATATTGCCAATATGATTGGTAGGTCTATGTTAGTGTAATTTATATTGCCAATATGATTGGTAGGTCTATGTTAGTGTAATTTATATTGGCTATATGATTGGTAGGTCTATGTTAGTGTAATTTATATTGGCTATATGATTGGTAGGTCTATGTTAGTGTAATTTATATTGGCTATATGATTGGTAGGTCTATGTTAGTGTAATTTATATTGGCTATATGATTGGTAGGTCTATGTTAGTGTAATTTATATTGGCTATATGATTGGTAGGTCTATGTTAGTGTAATTTATATTGGCTAAATGATTGGTAGGTCTATGTTAGTGTAATTTATATTGCCAATATGATTGGTAGGTCTATGTTAGTGTAATTTATATTGCCAATATGATTGGTAGGTCTATGTTAGTGTAATTTATATTGGCTATATGATTGGTAGGTCTATGTTGGTGTAATTTATATTGGCTATATGATTGGTAGGTCTATGTTAGTGTAATTTATATTGGCTATATGATTGGTAGGTCTATGTTAGCGTGTGCTGAGCTCATCTGTTGACATCTCCGAATGCTTCCTACAGTTGCTTAATACAAGCTTTACACACATCTGTGGATGTATATTTGTGTATTTATGTACATGGCAGCACTGTTGTGCTATGTCTGACAGTGTGTTTCCATCCAACGGCTTTAAAGAGAATAAATGCCTGTGGTGATGACATCACACGCTGTTTTAGGGTCAGACTGGGATATCTGATTGGTTGGAGACAATTGGTCTGATTGGTTGGAGGTTTAAGGTGTTAAGATTAATTTACACTGAATCACACAACAGACGTCTACCATCACATGATCAATATGGGACAACATCACATGATCAATATGGGACAACATCACATGATAATGTGAAGCTGGAGCTAGTGGAACTAGAGGAACTAGAGGAGCTGGATGAACTAGAGGAACTAGGAACTAGAGGAACTATATAAGCTAGAGGAACTACAGGAACTAGAGGAGCTAGAGGAACTACAGGAACTACAGGAACTAGAGGAGCTACAGGAACTAGAGGAATTAGAGGAGCTAGAGGAACTACAGGAACTACAGGAACTAAAGGGAACTAGAGGAACAGGAGGAGCTAGAGGAACTACAGGAACTAGAGGAGCTAGAGAAACTAGAGGAGCTGGAGGAACTAGAGGAGCTACAGGAACTAGAGGAACTAGAGGAACTATAGGAGCTAGAGGAACTACAGGAGCTAGAGGAACTAGAAGAACTAGAGGAGCTAGAGGAACTAGAGGAACTAGGGAAGCTACAGGAACTAGAGGAACTACAGGAACTAGAGGAGCTAGAGGAACTAGATGAA
Source organism: Etheostoma nigrum (assembly GCA_029931835.1). NCBI lineage: Eukaryota > Metazoa > Chordata > Actinopteri > Perciformes > Percidae > Etheostoma > Etheostoma nigrum. The sequence goes on from CM057258.1 coordinate 466,204, forward strand.
TTAGAGGAACTAGAAAAACTAGAGGAACTACAGGAACTAGAAGAGCTAGAGGAACTACAGGAACTAGAGGAACTAAAGGGAACTAGAGGAACAGCAGGAACTAGAGGAGCTAGAGGAGCTACAGGAACTAGACGAACTAGAGGAGCTAGAGGAACTACAGGAACTAGAGGAGCTACAGGAACTAGAGGAGCTAGAGGAACTAGAGGAGCTGGAGGAACTAGAGGAGCTACAAGAACTAGAGGAACTAGAGGAGCTAGAGGAACTACAGGAACTAGAGGAACTACAGGGAACTAGAGGAACAGCATGAACTAGAGGAGCCAGAAGAGCCACAGGAACTAGAGGAGCTAGAGGAGCTGGAGTGAGCTAGAGGAGATGGAGGAACTAGAGGAGCTAGAGGAACTAGAGGAGCTAGAGGAACTAGAGGAACTGGAGGAACTAGAGGAGCTAGAGGAACTACAGGAACTAGAGGAGCTAGAGGAACTAGAGGAGCTGGAGGAACTAGAGGAGCTACAGGAACTAGAAGAGCTAGAGGAACTACATGAACTAGATGAACTAGAGGAGCTAGAGGAGCTATTAAATTCAATTTTCCATTCAATTTTATTTATAGTATCAATTCATAACACGAGTTATCTCAAGACACTTTACAGATAGAGTAGGTCTAGACCATACTCCAGAATTTACAAGGACCCAACAGTTGTAGTAGTTTCCTCCAGAGCAAGCAACAGTGCGACAGTGGCAATGAAAAACTCCCCTTTGGAAAAAAACCTCGGACAGACCCAGGCTCTTGGTAGGTGGTGTCAGACGGGCCGGTTGGGGTTAGAATGAAGAGTGGCAATAACAGTCCCAAAAAAATTGTAGTTTGTAGTAGTTTTTTGTAGTAGTTCATGGCATAGCAGGGCACTGTGCAGCATTACAAGGCACAGCAGGACTAGAACTACAGGAACTAGAGGAGCTAGAGGAACTACAGGAACTAGAGGAACTACAGGAACTAGAGGAACTTGAGGAACAAGAGGAACAAGAGGAACTAGAGGAACTACAGGAACTAGAGGAACTACAGGAACTAGAGGAACTTGAGGAACAAGAGGAACAAGAGGAACTAGAGGAACTACAGGAACTACAGGAACTAGAGGAACTACAGGAACTACAGGAGCTAGAGGAACTAGAGGAACTACAGGAACTACAGGAGCTAGAGGAACTAGAGGAACTTCAGGAGCTAGAGGAACTAGAGGAACTGGAGGAACTAGAGGAACTACAGGAGCAAGAGGAACTAGAAGAACTGGAGGAACTAGAGGAACTACAGGAGCAAGAGGAACTAGAGGAACTACAGGAACTACAGGAGCTAGAGGAACTAGAGGAACTGGAGGAACTAGAGGAACTACAGGAGCAAGAGGAACTAGAGGAACTTCAGGAACTAGAGGAACTAGACGAACTAGAGGAAAGGTATGTTGATGTCACCTGTTCATGAAGCCGCGGTCCTGGAAGTTATCACAGTCTCCTCGCACCTCCAGCTTCCTGCCGGTGAAACATTTCCCCTCGTAGAAGGTGATCTGGAACACACACACACACACACACACACACACACACACACACACACACACACACCATGATCAATCTGTTACATTTTTCTGACTGAGAGGAATCTGATCTGCTAATCACACTGTGTGTGTGTGTGTTTGTGTGCAAGTGTATGTGTGAGTGTTGTTATGTGTGTGTGTGTGTGTATGTGAGAGTGTGAGTGTGTGTGTTTATATGTGTGTGTGTTATGAATAATGTGTAATAATTGAATGACTAAGTTCTTACATTCTAACACAAAGTGACACAACTCGACTGCTATTGGTTGAAACCTCAGGGGGCGGGACATCTCCGCCTCCCTGCTGTAACTTACACTAACTCTCCCGTATAATTACTGAACTGTAATTTAATTAAAAATGTATAAATAATTGGGGGGGGGGGGGCCTCTAGCGCCCCCAGTGGGAGCTTGCGCCCCATGTAGGCTGAGTCCTTTGCAGCGGCCGGGGTTTGAATCCGACCTTTGCCCTTTGCTGCGTGTCATCCCCCGTCTCTCCCCCTTTCCTGTCTATCCACTATAATAAAGGGAAGAGCCCCAAAAAATAATCTTAAAAAAATAAACTGAATATTTCCCCTCAGAACGACAGAAAGAACGTTGCACCAAACTCCATTCAAAAAATAAGCAATTTAAATGCAGGCAACACTAAGAAGGAAACATTTTGACATTACTTTGAATTAAATTTTGGAATTTATTTCTACTTCACCAGACTCCTAAAAACGTAAACGTAGTTTCCTGTTCCTGTTCCCAGTTACTGGAAGATCATCTTTAATTATGCATATCTCAAAATAAAGCAGGAAGCGGGACACTGACCCTGGTTACGTCCCGGTTAAAGAGCATGATTTTGAGATCTGAACCAGACTTTAAATACTGATTTATCTGTAGAAGAGAAAAATATTCGAGATGCAACTTTTCTCTAAAACAAGACGCGTCATCCTGAAATAAAAAATGAGAAATATTTCCCCCAGAACGACAGAAAGAACGTCGCACCAAACTCCATTCAAAAACCAAGCAATTTAACAGTCTGTCTCAGTGTGTCTCTGTGTGTGTCCTAGTGTCTCTGTGTGTCCCTGTGTGTCCCAGTGTGTCTCTGTGTGTCTCCCTGTGTGTCCCAGTGTGTCCCAGTGTGTCCCAGTGTGTCTCAGTGTGTCTCTGTTTGTCCCAGTGTGTCTCAGTGTGTCTCTGTTTGTCCCAGTGTGTCTCAGTGTGTCTCTGTTTGTCCCAGTGTGTCTCAGTGTGTCTCTGTGTGTCCCTGTGTGTCCCAGTGTGTCTCTGTGTGTCCCAGTGTGTCTCAGTGTGTCTCTGTTTGTCCCAGTGTGTCTCAGTGTGTCTCTGTTTGTCCCAGTGTGTCTCAGTGTGTCTCTGTTTGTCCCAGTGTGTCTCAGTGTGTCTCTGTTTGTCCCAGTGTGTCTCAGTGTGTCTCTGTTTGTCCCAGTGTGTCTCAGTGTGTCCCAGTGTGTCCCAGTGTGTCTCAGTGTCCCACGTTACCTTTCCAGAGTACTGCGACATCGTTGCCCACGGGATGTTTCCAGCCGGACGCACAACCACACACACAGTGTAACAGAGAGAAAGTTGGACCGCCCAATTTATACGGAGCGGGGGGACGGTCCCGGCCCGGGACAAAGGACCCGCTTCAAAGGATTCTGCTGACTCGCCGCTTCCCTTCATCTGACGCGTCTGCTGATTCTGCTGCGTGTGTGTCTGTGTGTGTGTGTGTGTGTGTGTGTGTGTGTGCTGTGTGTGTGTGTGTGTTTGAGTGTGTCTCTCCCTCTGTGTTTGTGTGTGTATATCTCTCTCTGTGTGTATGTGTGTGTGTGTGTATAGGTCGGTCTGTCTGTCTGTGTGTATGTGTAAGTGTGTGTGTGTGTATGTGTAAGTGTGTGTGTGTGTAGTGTGTGTGTGTGTGTGTGTGTGTGTGTGTGTGTGTGTGTGTGTGTGTGTGTGTGTGTGTGTGTGTGTGTGTGTGTGTGTGTGTGCTGTATTGTCTCAATAGAATGTGCTTGTCCTGAACTTTGCGGGGTCAATGATTTTGCAGATGCTACGTTTCTATAGAGAGAGAAATACACAACTCATATATATATATATATATATATATATATATATATATATATATATATATATACAGTGAGGAAAATAAGTATTTGAACACGCTGCTATTTTGCAAGTTCTCCCGCTTAGAAATCATGGAGGGTCTGAAATTGTCATCGTAGGTGCATGTCCACTGTGAGAGACATAATCTAAAAAAACATCCAGAAATCACAATGTATATATATACATCCCATAATACTATAATACTTCACACACAGTCTCATAGTCACAGTGGAGAAACACATCTGATCTTTTATGAATAAATCTTAAAAGTGGAAACCATGAAAAACACAAAACAGGTTATCAAACTTCTAAAAGTTAAAATCCTTTGTTCTCTGTTTCATCTCAACATGGCAACCCCTAACCCTCAACCTGGCAACCCCTAACCCCTAACCCTCAACCTGGCAACCCCTAACCCTCAACCTGGCAACCCCTAACCCTCAACCTGGCAACCCGTAACCTGTAACCCTCAACATGGCAACCCATAACCCTCAACCTGGCAACCCGTAACCTGTAACCCTCAACATGGCAACCCATAACCCTCAACCTGGCAACCCGTAACCTGTAACCCTCAACATGGCAACCCATAACCCTCAACCTGGCAACCCGTAACCTGTAACCCTCAACATGGCAACCCGTAACCTGTAACCCTCAACATGGCAACCCTTAACCCTTAACCTGGAACCTGTGGCCTGTAACCCTCAACATGGCAACCCTTAACCCTCAACCTGGCAACCCGTAACCTGTAACCCTCAACATGGCAACCCGTAACCTGTAACCCTCAACATGGCAACCCGTAACCCTCAACATGGCAACCCTTAACCCTCAACATGGCAACCCGTAACCTGTAACCCTCAACATGGCAACCCTTAACCCTCAACTGGCAACCCGTAACCTGTAACCCTCAACATGGCAACCCTTAACCCTCAACTGGCAACCCATAACCCTCAACCTGGCAACCCCTAACCTCAACCTGGTAACCCTTAACCCTCAACTGGTAACCCTTAACCCTCAACTGGCAACCCATAACCCTCAACCTGGCAACCCCTAACCTCAACCTGGTAACCCATAACCCTCAACCTGGCAACCCCTAACCTCAACCTGGTAACCCTTAACCCTCAACTGGCAACCCTTAACCCTCAACTGGCAACCCATAACCCTCAACCTGGCAACCCCTAACCTCAACCTGGTAACCCTTAACCCTCAACTGGCAACCCGTAACCCTCAACATGGCAACCCGTAACCTGTAACCCTCAACATGGCAACCCCTAACCTAGTTTGGCTTCAACGTCGGCTAGACTAGGGGAGAGCCGGGACACTTTTTAATTAAACGTATAAGCGGTCGTATCGAACCGAAAGCCACTATTTTGTCACTAGTAACGTACACGTGTCCTCTGTCAGAGACAGCTGCATTTTCAGTTTTAAACAAAACCGTTCAGGAGTTATTACAGCAAAGGTGGGACGGGGTTAATGTTTCATCTGTCCATCCTGGACGGGACGAATGAAACAGCATGGAGGAGGGGGGGGGGGCAGCCATATAAACCTCCCACAACTTTAATATTGGACTATACAGTATATCATGAAAGGTACTTCCAAAAGGTGTTATTTTAGATAGATTGTTTCAGGGCTATACGTCTTTGTGAATATCTGTTAACAACTAGTTGCTGTGAAGCGTGTATGAAGGTTATTGAAATATCATCAGCACTGGGGATGATTCGGCCATTTCCATTCATTATATCATGTTTCCATTGTGGGAAATGTTGTTTCACTTGGTTTTTACGAGCGTTAGACCACTGGACATCCAAATACCCCCCCCCCCCCAGCCCGCCAGTCTCCATAACCTCTTAACCTGGAAACCTAACCTCTGTCAAATACAGCTGCATTTTCAGTTTTGAACAGAACTGTTCAGGAATTATTACTTTATTATAATTAATTATAACTCATATAAAGCACAAACTATTTACATTTCTTCAAAAAATGCCCCAAATATAATAATATAATTTAACCCTCTGAGCCCTGAGGCCATTTTTACAGTTCATTTTCCGTCTGGATTTATTTTATAATAACTTGTAAAACATCAACCCTGTTATCTACAGTGAAGATATGAAGATCATTTTTTTCAGGACAAACTGGGTTAGTAGAAATATTTGGGTTGCAATGAGGTCACTTGAATGTTAAAAATGGTTGTAGGACCTTAAAGACAAATAAATAAATAAAACGGAACATGACTCTTCCAGATATGTATTGATATCACAGACAGAGCAGTTAAACCACTAAAACACTTCTCATATGTCTTGGGAGTCACACTGTGAAGAAATAATCATAACTTATACAGATGACAAAATACAGAATTTTTTTCAAAGAAAGTCCAGACGCTTTTGCCCTCATGACATTTACCTATGCCAATAATAACATAATAATGTCATATTTATTGATATTTCACCCACAGCAATGCTACACAAGCATTTGTGTGTCTAAAACAGTTCTCCTATATGCAAAAATAAACATAATAAACATTATAACTCATATAAAGCACATACTATTTACATTTCTTCAAAAAAGGCCCAAATATATCATATATAATGCAAATATATGGCAAATCTCAAACCAGTGAGGCCATTATGCTCTATAAAACGGTAGATATCTATCTTGTTCCGCTATAGCACCTTTGATTGCATACTAGACAGTTTGACTGGGAGTGTTGGCATCTTTCAGCCTCGTACTCTTTGGATGACGTAGTCTCCCATATATGGGCATTCTATTGGCTTTGCTTCCCTAAACACACGAGAGCAGACACGGAGCCGCGAGCTAGCGGCAGAAATGAGCCAAAACGCGATGAATTATGGACATGAAGTCCATAGTGGTAGAGTGGTTGCTTGCCAATTGGAAGGTTGGTGGTTCAATCCCTGGCCCTGCAGTCCCATGTCGAAGTGTCCTTGGGCAAGACACTGAACCCCGAGTTGCCCCCGATGCTGTGTCATCGGAGTGTGAATGTGTGTGAGTGTTTATCTGATGAGCAGGTGTGTAGATGTGTGTGAGTGTTTATCTGATGAGCAGGTGTGTGAATGTGTGTGAGTGTGTATCTGATGAGCAGGTGTGTGAATGTGTGTGAGTGTGTATCTGATGAGCAGGTGTGTAGATGTGTGTGAGTGTTTATCTGATGAGCAGGTGTGTAGATGTGTGTGAGTGTGCATCTGATGAGCAGGTGTGTGAATGTGTGTGAGTGTGTATCTGATGAGCAGGTGTGTAGATGTGTGTGAGTGTTTATCTGATGAGCAGGTGTGTAGATGTGTGTGAGTGTGTATCTGATGAGCAGGTGTGTAGATGTATCTGATGAGCAGGTGTGTAGATGTGTGTGAGTGTTTATCTGATGAGCAGGTGTGTAGATGTGTGTGAGTGTGTATCTGATGAGCAGGTGTGTAGATGTGTGTGAGTGTGTATCTGATGAGCAGGTGTGTAGATGTGTGTGAGTGTGCATCTGATGAGCAGGTGTGTGAATGTGTGTGAGTGTGTATCTGATGAGCAGGTGTGTAGATGTGTGTGAGTGTGTATCTGATGAGCAGGTGTGTAGATGTGTGTGAGTGTGTATCTGATGAGCAGGTGTGTAGATGTGTGTGAGTGTGTATCTAATGAGCAGGTGTGTGAATGTGTGTGAGTGTTTATCTGATGAGCAGGTGGCACCTTGTACGGCAGCCTCGGCCACAGTGTATGAATGTGTGTGAATGGTGAATGGTTCCTGTATGATGTAAAAGAGCTTTGAGTAGTCGTTAAGACTAGAAAAGCGCTATATAAATACAGCACATTTACATTTAAAGTGGATAAATCTTGGATGTAACGGTTTGGATTTAATGCTCAATGACCCCAAAAGAGGCTGGAAGTTCCAGGCTGGATAGAAAATCACTTGTACAGGCTAGAAGGACCCGGAAAAGACCTCCGTAATCGCTAACTCGTTACCTTTTAGACGCAACTTTTGGTGAGTTTCTGTGTTGTATGGTTGATAAATTATTAAACTATGAATCGGAGGTGCTGTTTTTGGGCTCCTGGGCGAGTCTCTCTGTCTCACAGGGTCAAATCTCAAACCAGTGACGCCATTATGCTCTGTAAAACGGTGGTTATCTATCTTGTCCGTTATATAATATCTTTGATCACATTAGACTAGTCTAACCTGGAATCATCTATCTTTTCCACTATATCTTATCTTCTCTAATGAGAGACTTCTGTAGCGTCTGAAGTAGCCTCCGAGATGCTACGAGAGACTTCTGTAATGTCAACCCAGTAAAAATGGACCTACTTAATGAAGTTGGTTCACTGCTAGCTTAGCTACAAGTTAGCATCAAACACAACAAAGGCTGTCAGTTGAATGGTGTTTTGAGCTAACGTTAGCATAGCATCAACCATAGCTAGCTACAACGTTTCTGAAATGATTCCCATCTTCTGTTATTGTTTGTAATGAGAAAACTTTATTATTTCATGGATTTCACTAATTTCAGTATGACAGTTATGCCGTAAACCGTTTAAATCTGAGCATGAGACTCACATCAGGTAGTAACCGAGGGTAACAACGATGCTTTTCAGGTGTTGCGCTAACCACTCCTCCAAATTAGCATTGCTTCTCCTTCTGAGGATGTAGTTCCCAGTTTTGATGCGGTTCCTTTAAAAACAGCAGGAAACTCTAAAGGTCTCTTAGTGAAGGGGAGTGTGACGTCGCTGCTTTAATCCACTTCCTGTTCACAGTGTGAATCTGATTCAGCTTTCTTCTTGTAACCTTTATTAAAAGTTAACATGAGAAGTTTTAACCCTTGTGTTTCTTCCCGGGTCAAAAAGATGATGCTGTTATTTTTGAGCTCTGTTCGTCCTCTGCGTTGGGTTATTACACAATACCAGCAAGAAGGCATCGTCTCAAACTGTCAACAGGGTTCTGTGAGAGGGACTAACAAGAAGGTTCTCCCCAAAACCACTAGTCTGTTCTTTCCATTGTTGGGATTGTGAAGCGGCCAGAGTCTCTCCGCTCTACCTCCCAGTACCACGGCCCAGTTAGAGGTGATGCTGCTGCTTCAACCTCTCTGGATCATCAGGACTCAGCTGATCCTGCAACACATCCTCCTCCTGATCACTCTGACTGATCATGACTCCCATCTGATGAGAGAAGAAGAGAAGAGAAGAGATAAATGAGTGTTTCCAGAGACTCCCTCCATCAGCTGTCAGGCAGAGACTTTGGGCATCAAGTCTGTCGACTCTGCACATTTCACTGGATACACAGTCGAAATAGACTAGAAAACAAAAGGTAACGAGGTAACAAGAGACAGGAGACACAAGGGCTGGGAACAGGTGAAAGACATCAGACAATCACAAGGGCGGGAAAACTAAAGGCAGGAAGTAAAACATTTAATTTTGTAAAAAATACCCTTCTGCCATCTAGTGGTTCTTCTTTTTGATGTTTCACAGCAAATAACTGGTGAACATTATTACATTTTAAATAAATCATTTAAATCTGACATATGACCTCAGCAATAAACATATCACTCTTTAATCTTACATCGTTTTTATTTAATTTGTTATAATAAAATACAATTTTCAAGGTAACTTTTGATAAGAGGACACATCTGTTGTTTTCCAGTTAAAAGAAATAAAGAATATTTTTCAGTAATTTGTCAACAACTCATTCAGTTAAAAAAATCGTGAGAAAATCGTATCGTTAACTTAAAGTCGTGAATCGTGTCTGATTGTGAGTTGAGTGTATCGTGACATCCCAAATACTAACTGTGTTTAGTTTGATACTGCTGAAACCAGCATGGACTGACTCCAACCCTCTACTGACCTCAGAGTCTCCAGTCTACAGTCTGGACTCTCCTTCAGATCACACAGCTGCTTCACGTCTGAATCCTCCAGCTTGTTGTTCCTCAGGTCCAGGTCTCTCAGATGGGAGGGGTTGGACTTCAGAGCTGAGGCCAGAGCAGCACAGCTGATCTCTGACAAACTGCAGCCCCTCAATCTGAATAAAGAATAAATGAAGAAGATAACAATCCATTAATTATTTATTTATATTAGTGAGTGAGTGAGTGACTGTGTGTGTGTTTTTGTGTGTGTGACAGAAAGAGTGTGTGTGTGTGTGAGTTTATGTGTGTGTGTCGTGTGTGTGTGTGAATGAGTCAGTGTTTGTACGTGTGTGTGTGTGTGTGTGTGCGAGTGTGTGTGTGTGTGTGTGAGAGAGAGTGTGTTTGTAGAGTGTGTGTGTGTGTGTGTGTGTGTGTTTCTATGTGTGTGTGCGCGAGTGTGTGAGTGAGTGAGTGTGTGTGTTTGTGAGAGAGTGTGTTTGTGTGTGCAAGTGAGTGAGTGTGTGCGTGCATACGTGTGAGTCTGTGTGTGCTCAAGTATGCGTGTGTGTGTGTGTGCTAAGTGAGTGTGTGTGTAATGTGAGTGTGTGTGTGTGTGTGTGTATGTGTGTGTGTATCTGTGTGTTTGTGTGTGTGGGTGTTAGTGTGTGTGTGTGTGCGCGAGTGAGTGAGTGTGTATGTGTGTGTGGATGTTTTTGTGTGTGTTTCTGTGCACTAAAGACTGAATGATTGTGCGCGTGTGTGTGCCAGTGTGTGTGTTTGTGACTGAATGTGTGTGTGTGCGATTGTGCGCGCGTGTGCGTAATTGTGTGTGTGCGATTGTGTGAGTGTGTGTGTGTGCAATCGAATGTGTGTGTGTGTGACTAAGAGAGTGCGTGTGTTGATGTGTGTGTGTGTGCGAGTGAGTGTGTGTGTGATGTGTGGGTGTGTGATGTGTGCGTGTAAGTGAAGGCGTGAGTGTGTATGTGTGCAAGTGTGTGTGAGTGTGTGTGTGTCGAGTGAGGGAGTCGTGTGTATGTGTGTGTGTGTGTGCGTGAGTGTGTGTGTGCGTTTGTGTGTGTGTGCGTGAGTGAGTGAATGAATGACTGTGTGTGTGTGTATGAGTTTATGTGTGTGTGTGTGTGTGTGTCTGTGTGTGTGTGAATGAGTCAGTGTTTGTACGTGTGTGCGAGTGTGTGTGTGCGTGAGTGTGTGTGAGAGAGAGTGTGTTTGTAGAGTGTGTGTGTGTTTGTGTGTGCGGGTGCGTGTGTCTGTGTGTATGTGTTTGTGTCTATGTTTGTGTGCGCGAGTGTGTGAGTGAGAGAGTGTGTGTGTTTGTGCGAGTGTGTGTTTGTGTGTTTGTGTGCAATTGAGTTAGTGTGTGTGTGTGTGTGTGTGTGTATTTTTGTGTGTATCTGTGTGTTTTGTGTGTGGGTGTAAGTGTGTGTGTGTGTGTGTGTGTGTGCGCCAATGAGTGTGTGTGTATCTGTGTGTTTTTGTGTGTGTGTGTATGTGTGTGTGTGTGTGTGTGTTTGTGAGAGAGACTGTGTGTGTTTGTGCGAGTGTGTGAGTGAGTGTGTATGTGCATGCATGCGAGTCTGTGTGTGCTCAAGTATGTGTGTGTGTGTTTGTGTGCCAATGAGTGTGTTTGAGTTTGTGTGTGCGAGTGTGTGTTTGTGCCACTGTGTGTCTGTGTGTGTGGAAAAGTGAATGAGTGTGTGTGCGTGTGTGTGTGTGTGTGTGTGTGTGTGTGTGTGTGTGTGTGTGTGTGTGTGCGAGTGAGTGAGTGTGTATGTGTGTGTGGATGTTTGTGTGTGTGTGTGTGTTTCTGTGCACTGAAGACTGAATGATTGTGCGCGTGTGTGTGCCAGTGTGTGTGTTTGTGAGTGAATGTGTGTGTGTGCGATTGTGCGCGCGTGTGCGTAATTGTGTGTGTGCGATTGTGTGAGTGTGTGTGTGTGCTCGAATGTGTGTGTGTGTGAGTGAGAGAGTGCGTGTGTTGATATGTGTGTGTGTCTGTGTGAGAGTTAGTGAGTGTGTGTGTGTGCGAATGAGTGTGTGTGTGCTAGTGAATGTGTGAATGTGTGTGTGTGATTGAGGGAGTGTGTGTGTGTGTGTGTGTGTGTGATTGAGGGAGTGAGTGTGTGTGTGTATGTGTGTGTGTGTGTTTGTGTGTGTGTGTGTGAGAAAACAAGGGAACTGATAGAAATGTAAAACTTCTGTTATGATTTAAATTTGATAAATTACACTGGACAACAATAAAATACATGAACTGACCCCAGAGTCTCCAGTCTACAGTCTGGACTCTCCAGTCCAGCACACAGCTGCTCCACTCCTGAATCCTCCAGGTCGTTGCAGTCCAGGTCCAGGTGTCTCAGATGGGAGGGGTTGGACTTCAGAGCTGAGACCAGAGCAGCACAGCTGATCTCTGACAAACTGCAGCTCCCCAATCTGAATAAAGAATAAATGAAGAAGATAACAATCCATTTATGGGTGTGGGTAAAAATTTGTTTGTGTGTGTGTGCGCGCCACTGAGTGTGTGTGTATTTTTGTGCGTATTTGGGTGTTTTTGTGTGTGTGTGAGTGTTTGTATGTACAGTATCTATGTGTCTGTGTAAGTGTATTTCTCTGTGTGTGCGCAAGTGTGTGAATGTGTATGTGTGTGTGGATGTTTGTGTGTGTGAGTATGAGTGAGTGTTTTTGTTTGTGCGCGTGTGTGTGCTAGTGTGTGTGTGTTTGTGAGTGAGTGAATGTGTGTGTGTGCGATTGTGCGCGTGTGTGCGTAATTGTGTACGTGTGAGTGTGTGCGCTATGCGTAAGTGTGTATGTGCGATTGTGTGAGTGTGTGTGAGTGAGAGAGTGTGTGTGTTGATATGTGTGTGTTTGCAAGTGAGTGGGTGTCTGTTGGTGTGTGTGTGTGTGAGAGTTAGTGAGTGTGTGTAGGTGTGCGAGTGTGTGTGTGTTTGAGTCAGTGAGTGAGTGTGTGTGTTTGAGTGTGTGTGTGTGATTGTGGGTGTGAGTGAATGAGTGAATGTCTGTGTGTGTGTGTGTATGTGTGAGTGAGTGTGTGTGCTAGTGAATGTGTGAGTGTGTGTGTGTGTTTGAGTGTGTGTTTGTGTGTGTGTGTTTGTGCGAGTGAGTGTGTGTGTGTGCAAGTGTGTGTGTGTGTATGTGAGTGTGTGTGCGCGAGTGTGTGTGCGAGTGACTGACTGTGTGTGAGCGTGTGTGTGAGTGACTGACTGACTGAGTGTGTGTGTGTGTGTGTGTGTGTGTGTGTGTGTGTGAGTGACTGACTGAGTGTGTGCGCGAGTGTGTGTGTGAGTGAGTGTGTTTGTGTGAGTGAGTGTGTTGTGTGTGTGTGTGTGTGTGTGTGTGTGAGTGTGTTTGTGTGAGTGAGTGTTGTTGTGTGTATGTTTGTGTGTGTGTGTGTGCGAGTGTGTGTGTGTATGTGTGTGAGTGTGTGTGTGTTATTGTGGGTGTGAGTGAATGAGTGAATGTCTGTGTGTGTGTGCGCGTGTGTGTGTGCAAGTGAGTGATTGTGTGTGTGCATGCATGCGAGTCTGTGTGTGCTCAAGTGTGTATGTGTTTGTGTGCTAATGAGTGTGTTTGAGTTTGTGTGTGCGAGTGTGTGTTTGTGCCATTGTGTGTCTGTGTGTGTGTGTGTATAGGTGAATGAGTGTGTGTGTGTGTGTGTGTGTGTACGTGCGTGTCATTTATATCACACAAAATATGTAACTGTTCTCTGAAGCCAAAACTTCTCCATGGCAGGGATATAAGGCCTACACCTGCAGTAACATTGGCATATCATGTAAAAGGTCGCAGACAAAACCCGTGCTAGACAGTTGTATGGACACAGAACAAGAACAACAGCAGATGTCACAGCTTTCTAAAGTATAATTTTCCATTCCAGGACCATATGTATAGTAGCTGTGCTTAGACTCTTACACTGTCAGTTGTGACGGCCTCAGCTTTTGAGATCCTGAGCATATCTGTTTCTCTCATTGAATAGACCATCACAGCTGTGCTCTGATGCCACAACTTCTCCATAACAGAAAGCATGGCAGAGGCACCTTCATCAAGGTGGAGATGGCCATGCTTGCTGCTGCCTCAAGCTTACTTTTCCCCACAAAACTGTCCCCTCAGTCAGCTCACAGTGAAACTAACCAGGCTCCTCTCAGTCAGCTCACGGTGAAGCTAACTAACCAGGCTCCTCTCAGTCAGCTCACGGTGAAACTAACTAACCAGGCTCCCCTCAGTCAGCTCAGATTTGTTTAGCACTGTATAGTAATTATATCACACAAAATGTGTATCTGTTCTCTAAAGCCACAACTTCTCCATGGCAGGGATATAAGGCCTACACCTGCAGTAACAATGGCATATCGTGTAAAAGGTCGCAGACAAAACCTGTGCTAGACAGTCCATAACAGACAGCATGGCCATCTCCACCTTCATCAAGGTGGAGATGGCCATGCTTGCTGCTGCCTCAAGCTTACTTTTCCCCACAAAACTGTCCCCTCAGTCAGCTCACAGTGAAACTAACTAACCAGGCTCCTATCTGTATTTTGGACTTTGTTTTCACTACAAGTCCAAAAGAAGACGTTATTGAAGGCATGTCTCATCTTAAAGGTCACAATTCACCTTCTGGATGAGTAAGATTGTTTGCAGAAGATTACAGCTAATGGGCTAATGAATTGTACAGAGAAACTAAAGCGAAACAGAAGGTAAGTGAATTTATTTGTGGTAGTGGGATATTTGTAGGCATGCAACGAACCATTACAACCAGTGTTTAGTGCTAAAATAGGTTAATTAGCTCTAATTAGTTTGCATAATAGCTAGTTAGGAATAGGCTTACTATCCTGTAGACGCAGAATGTAGGCCTCATTTTGGTTTTTGTATACAATTCATTGTAAAGGTGTTGAATGCAAACTAAATAGACACTTCTAATTATATAGTCTTATTATTGTGTTAAAATGGTTTTATTCATGATATTCTAGCTTATATGAATGTGTTTCATTATTTTTGTTATGAATTCCTGATCAATATTTGCAATGATGGTATATTTAAGTGAATGTATGAAGTACTAAATTTTAACATAAATTGAGGCTTATGACTAAGGTGCTTAAAAAAAATTGAAGTAATTTTAAATGACAATATTTCACAGGGCAATCTAAAATAGTGGATCTAATTCACAAGAAATGAAAAGAGACTGTAGCTTCCGTTTTGGGGCTTTTAATTTGAAGTTATATTGCTGTGATGTAGCCCAGCTAATAGCATATGTTAGAAGATATCAATCTAAGGCTATGTTCTGACTGTAAGCAAATCAGATATTTAAGAAATTTAAGTAGCTAAGAACAGGAAGGAATTATTATGCTTGATGTACTCTAGTATGAAGCAGTACACTCAAAAGTTTAATGTAATGCTTCTAGAAGGTTTGTGGAAGTCCAGTAGACTAGTTAGGGTAGATCTTAACCTTAAAGATGAACTGAACTGGAATTTGAATAATGGTGATATAACAGATGTATTTTATTTCTTCTCACTGGTACAATTAATAAAATGGGTGAATTTGTTAAAAGGGACAAAATGGCAAGTTGAAAGTGTTGTTTTTGTTACATGGGCGCCGCCATGTTGGAATTCCACAATCTACTACGTCACTGGCATGGTAAGCTACTCCGTGGCTAACTAGCACTAGCAGCGCAGCCATAGGAACAACATACAAAGAGTCGGAGGCTAGCAGACATATGGCTGAGGAAACAGAAAGAAAGACGTCTGGGGGGCATACTGTATTGCCCCTGGCTGCAGTAAGGAACTGTATAGGGCTTAGGCAGCTGGGGTTACGACACATTTCCACAGGCTACCTTTGTCAAGGAATAAAACAGTCCTTAACTCATGGCTAGCAGCTAGCTGCCTTAAAACGGGCTAGCCCTCCGACAGCCCCTGGATTTCGAGTCTGTAGCATTTTTTAGCGACAGACTATTTGGAAAGCTGTGCTTTTGATACAACAGCGTCACTGGTGAGGTTAAGTCCAACAGACTGAAACCTGAGGCCTGCAGGCGCCAGTGCAGGGCAGACCGATAGACCACCGGCAAGTAACACCACCAGATGCTACCTGCCGCAGACAGGGCGCTGAAACGCTCACGGCAGGCAGAGCACAGAGAGGTAGCGGTATGTTTACCTGTTGTCAGCATACTATCAAGTCTACTAGGCAAAGGGCTGGATGTAACGTTGTTGTCACTTACACAAAACACGAACATATTCACTTACAAAAATAAAGCCCAACGTATAGGCTTTATAGCAACAACAAAACAGAGACTGACACACTGGGCATTACTTGTAATTGAGACACAACACCAAGCTAGATACCAAACGATCCAACCGAGGGAAAGGGCTAGCAACTAAATACGTTGGAAGCACTCTTATGACAAACTCCCCAAGCTAGCACTCCGACCATAGACTGTATAAATAAACCAAGACTCCGACGATATCACAGATCGATAATAATACGTTTACTAGCCGCTAACTAAACCACAGAATCCAACGTCCCTCTACTCACCCTGAAGCTAGCTGATGTTCGCCGTCTCAGGGCACATTGTTGATGCAGAAACAGCTGCTAGTTCCATAGTAAAAAATCCGCCAACTCTGCACCTGCCTAATCAAAGTAAACGGCAAAACTCGTGAATCCTCCGTGCATCTATGGTCAAACTGGGGTAACTCTCCTACGTGCAGCTAACAGGCGATCCCATTGGATTAATTTGTCCAATTACATTTTCCATTTATCTGCCTCTATTTTCTTAAACAAACAGGACCTTAACCATGTTTTTTATGTTTTCTCTAAATGCAAACGCTATATAAGCAGTCTATTTCCTAAAATGCATAATGTGCTTGGATACAATAAATGAGAGTGCATGACAGTAAGCTGCGCCCACACACACACACACACCGATCCCTGTCAGTCCTCCCCCACAAACGATCCTGTACGGAAGGTGGAGCCTGAAACTGATTGTCCTCCATGTGGTGGTAGTCAGACACTACAGGCATGTCCCTCACAGGCTCAAATACGTAACCCGTGCCATTAAAATTACTCCTTTTTGTGTGTATATAATATGCTGCAGCCGTTGCCTATAAGCCTTCGCAGGTCCTACCATGCCAGTGACGTCATCGATATTGTCAACGTTCTAACACTAACAAACGCAATTTTTGTGTTGCTTAAAAAACAGCTATATTGATTTTTTTAATTAAAATTTTTAGTGTAATTTATTTGTAATTATCATAACCAACAAGTTATCAACTTTTATTTTTTCAGTTCAGTTCATCTTTAAGAAGGGTCTGTTCCATGGTTAATCATCAGTGGTTTCTGGACACTGACGACGTCCCCACAGCACACATTTGGTCAGTTTCTGAATTAAAAGCTGTGTGAAACATTTTGGACCATAATGGTCCCCATTAGACACTGTTACATTGTGTGTAAAATGTCCCCACTAAGCCTGTTGTGTTCGAGTTGTGTGATTTAAAGACAGGGCTGGGCTGGCCAGTAAGAAATACTTTCATTTCATTGATTAATCAGAAGTCTATTATATGTTTGCATGCATCTAATCTTACAGATTGTGTCTGAACAACAGGTCCATCATTGATTAATCAGAAGTCTGGTACGTGTTTGCATGCTAATAGAAATATGACAAAAGTTGTGACCGTGTTTTGGGAATTAAAGAAATAATAGTTTTAACAGGGGAAAGTAACTGGTTTAAACAGGTTTGTCTTGTTGTTGTATGTTTTGGTTTGGAAAATATCCAGATTATTGCTCTTTAAATCTTTTGTACATGAGTAGCTAGCTTTTTATTTATTTATTTGATTTATTTGTTTATAGTGCCAAATCATAATACGTTATGCTTTTGTACAGAGTAGATCTAGATCACATTCCAAGAATTTACAATTTACAACGTTCAATCAATTCGTCCATGAGCAACAGCAAGATGCAATATTTATGTGTTAAACATTTCTTTTAACAGACCCGTCTCCATGGTTACAGCCATTTGCCTTGACCAGTTAGGAGGGAGAGATCAATTCATATTTACTTGATTCTCTTAAATATTCCTATAACAGTTAGCAATATCAATCAATCATGTTTTGCTATGACGTGAAGATGTATGAAATGCTAAAGTGATGTTTGGAATCACTCATCTTTTCAAGCTTCATGCTCCATATCTGTTATCTATAAACAACTAAGATAATCTGAATTAAAACATTTGTTATTAATGTACTGTGTATGCATCTTTTCATTCTAATTGATTCAATTTGTAGATTAAACCTTTATTTAATTTATTTGTTGCAAAGTCCCCACTAATCCCGATAGCATTTGTGTGAATTATGTAAATAATATGCAAATGAGGTCCCCACCAACAATGTTAATTCGTTTTTTTACTCTTCCCCAAATATGATGGTGAAGTCATTACTTCATCAATTCAGATGTTTGAAGTCGTGTATAAGCTAACAAGGCTATGGTGAGTATACCTGATTTCATACCTCTAGCACCTTTAGAAAGGATGGTCCCCGCAAGTGATGGCAAAAAAATTGGTCCCCAATAAACATAAAAACCAGTATGTGTGAGTGTGTGTGTGTGTGTGTGTGTGAGTGTGTGTGTGTGTGTGTGTGAGTGTGTGTGTGTGTGTGTGTGTGTTTGTGTGAGTGTGAGAGTGTGTGTGTGTGTGTGTGTGTGTGTGAAAACAAGGGAACTGATAGAAATGTAAAACTTCTGTTATGATTTAAATTTGATAAATTACACTGGACAACAATAAAATACATGAACTGACCTCAGAGTCTCCAGTCTACAGTCTGGACTCTCCAGTCCAGCACACAGCTGCTCCACTCCTGAATCCTTCAGGTCGTTGTATCTCAGGTCCAGGTGTCTCAGATGGGAGGGGTTGGACTTCAGAGCTGAGACCAGAGCAGCACAGCTGATCTCTGACAAACTGCATCTCACCAATCTGAATAAAGAATAAATGAAGAAGATAACAATCAATTTATTATCCAATCAGATGTGTTGATGTAGCTCAACATTACTTTGTCCTAATCAATGACCTTTCCCCTAAAATGAGGATTGTTTAAATGAGTTTTTATTTCTATGACAGTGCAGATTAAACGAGTTATATTTTACAACAAAGATACTTGTTGTGACTTTATTTGTTAAAGTCCATGTTGCAGGTTTAATTTTGCAACGAATTTGTGCAATTTGCTTGTTGGTAGTACATATTTGAACTGTTATCCATTGTATTTGATGGTGTTGGATATTGCAAAACTGAAAATAATACAAAAAGTAGGCACTATTTACAGTGTTTCATTTTCCCCCCACAATGCATTGCATGACGTCACATCAGGGAGATAACAGAGCAGCCTGCGTTGTATTTACCACTGGTCTGGCCTAATGTGGCTTCTGGTCTTTTAATATTAACAGTCTATGGTCTCGATCGAGTCCATGTGACTTTATTATATTTATAATAATATTGGAGGGAACGTGAAACACAGCTTAGACGGGGGTGTTGTTCGGCTTTTCACAACAGCGTTAGCCTAGCCTGCTAGCTAAACATTACGACTGCCTTTGGTGTTGCCTATATATGCGTCCATGTTGTCAACATCATACATGTGGCATTAGTTCACCTGTTGTACCATAATTGTATTGAATGAAATAGTAAGCTTCGCTCCTACGAGATGGGGGGTTTGTTACGTTACACACAAAGCTAACTGGCTATAGTTAGCCTGTACGGATGCTAGCGGATATAGCTAATGTTGCGTAGCCAGCCTGCAACTTCGGCAGTAGAGTTTCAGTAAGCTAACACGACCGCGTTGTCGCCCACAATCAACCTGCAGTGATGTTTGAAATATAAACAATTACAATCCTGGTGCGTGCTGGTTGGGGAGGACCATGATCCTGCCTGAAATGTCACAAACGGATTTAGACATCTTCAGATCAGCTGATCGCGGGGCTCGCTCCCCGACCGGAGGCTCGCTCCCCGACCGGAGGCTCGCTCGCCTACACCACCCGCTCTCCACCGCAGCTTCGCCACCACACACAAGCACCGGCCAAACAGCGACACGTTTTCACCGGAGAAAGAGGTAAACACTTAGAAATAACACTCGGGGATGCCTTCTATTACTATATCTAGATAAGTGTACCAGTACTTATCTGAACTAACGACATGATCCCTGTCACTAGATCGAAAGAAAACGTTGACGTTCACTCGGTGCTGTTCACTGACAGTAAAAAGTAAAGTCATTGTATACACTGCTGCGTTGCTAAAATAAAGGAGATAAATGAAGGAGACTTCCCCACAATCTTGACAATTCCTCATTTGCCCTCTCACGTCTGGTAGGTTCGTAAATATTCGGCTGCTGGCCTTTCCTCCTCTTCCTCATCCCAGTTAGTCACCGTAGTTCTAGTGCTAGGCTGAGACTTCGCTCCCCAGTATGACGTCATCGCCGAATTGACTTCATAAACCCGCGAACACCAAAAATGACCAAAAACTAACTTTTAACACTATTTGGAGACATTTTTAAAAATGATACACATCTTGAGTGCTTTTGTACCCAATAATCAACAGTGGTGGTTAACCTGCAACATGGGCTTTAACTGTGTAATTTAGGCTTTGGATACTTGTCAAAGTTACATACACAAATAAGACTTTATATCATAACAAATCAACTCAGTAAAGACAGAAACATGGACATCAGACTAAAGAGACTTCAGACATCTGCATTTGGGCTGAGAGTGTGTGAGAGTGAGTGTGAAAACAAGGGAACTGATAGAAATGTAAAACTTCTGTTATGATTTAAATTTGATAAATTACACTGGACAACAATAAAATACATGAACTGACCCCAGAGTCTCCAGTCTACAGTCTGGACTCTCCAGTCCAGCACACAGCTGCTCCAGTCCTGAATCCTTCAGGTCGTTGTTGCTCAGGTCCAGCTCTCTCAGATGGGAGGGGTTGGACTTCAGAGCTGAGGCCAGAGCAGCACAGCTGATCTCTGACAAACTGCATCTCTCCAATCTGAATAAAGAATAAATGAAGAAGATAACAATCCATTTATTATCCAATCAGATGTGTTGATGTAGCTCAACATTACTTTGTCCTAATCAATGACCTTTCCCCTAAAATGAGGATTGTTTAAATGAGTTTTTATTTCTATGACAGTGCAGATTAAACAAGTTATATTTTACAACAAAGATACTTGTTGTGACTTTATTTGTTAACTGTGTAATTTAGGCTTTGGATACTTGTCAAAGTTAAATACACAAATAAGACTTTATATCATAACAAATCAACTCAGTAAAGACAGAAACATGGACATCAGACTAAAGAGACTTCAGACATCTGCATTTGGGCTGAGTGTGTGAGAGAGTGAGTGTGTGTGTGCAAGCGTGTGTATGTGTGTTTGTATAGTATCTGTGTGTGTGTGTGTGTGTCAATGTGTGTTTGAGTTTGTGTGTGCGAGTGTGTGTTTGTGCCATTGTGTGTCTGTGTGTGTATAGGTGAATGAGTGTGTGTGTGTGGGTGAGTAACTGACTGAGTGTGTTGATATGTGTGTGTGTCTGCGAGCGTGTGTATGTGTTTTTGTATAATATCTGTGTGTGTGTGTGTGTAAGTGAGTGAGTGTGTGTGTGCTCAAGTGTGTGTGTGTTTGTGTGCTAATGAGTGTGTTTGAGTTTGTGTGTGCGAGTGTGTGTTTGTGCCATTGTATGTGTGCGTGTGTGTGGGTGCAAATGGGTTCGTGTGTGTCTGTGCACTGAAGACTGATTGTGCACGTGTGTGTGCGAGTGTGTGTGTATTTGTGAGTGAGTGAGTGAATGTGTGTGTGTGCGATTGTGCGTAATTGTGTGCGTAAGTGTGTGTGTGTAATTGCGTGAGTGTGTGTGCAATCGAATGTGTGTGTGTGTGTGAGTGAGTGTGTGTGTTGATATGTGTGTGTGTGTGCGAGTGAATGTGTGTCTGTTGGTGTGTGTGTGTGTGAGAGTTAGTGAGTGTGTGTAGGTGTGCGAGTGTGTGTGTGTTTGAGTCAGTGAGTGAGTGAGTGTGTGTGAGTGAGTGTGTGTGTCTTTGAGTGTGTGTGTGCAAGTGACTGACTGAGTGTGTCTGTGTGTGTGGAGGGGGGGTGTGAGTGTGTGTGTGTGAGTGTGTATTTTGTTTGTGTGTGTATGTGGGTGTTTAAGTGTGTGCGTGTGTTTTGTGTGTGTGTGTTTGTTCTAGTGAGTGTTTTTGTTCTAGTGAGTGTTTTTGTGTGTGTGTGTGTTTCTGTGCACTGAAGACTGAATGATTGTGCACGTGTGTGCGCGTGTGCGTAAGTGTGTGCGATTGTGTGAGTGTGTGTGTGTGCAATCGAGTGTGTGTGAGTGAGAGAGTGTGTGTTAATATTTGTGTGTGTGAGAGTTAGTGAGTGTGTGTGTGTGTGTGTTTGAGTGTGGTGTGTGTGTGTGCGAGTGTGTTTGTGTGTGTGTGTGTGTGAAAACAAGGGAACTGATAGAAATGTAAAACTTCTGTTATGATTTAAATTTGATAAATTACACTGGACAACAATAAAATACATGAACTGACCTCAGAGTCTCCAGTCTACAGTCTGGACTCTCCAGTCCAGCACACAGCTGCTCCACTCCTGAATCCTTCAGGTCGTTGTCGCTCAGGTCCAGCTCTCTCAGATGGGAGGGGTTGGACTTCAGAGCTGAGGCCAGAGCAGCACAGCTGATCTCTGACAAACCGCAGCTCCCCAATCTGAATAAAGAATAAATGAAGAAGATAACAATCCATTTATTATCCAATCAGATGTGTTGATGTAGCTCAACATTACTTTTTGAGAGTGTGTAAGTGTGTGCGTGTGTATTTTGTTTGTGTGTTTTGTGTGTGTGTGTATAAGTGTGTGTGTATTGTCTGTGTGTGTGTCTGTGTTTGTGTGTGTGTATGTTTGTTTGTGTGTGCGACAGAAAGAGAGTGTATTTGATAGTGTGTTTGTGTGTGTGTGCGTGTGTGTGCGTGAGTGTGTGTGGGTGTATGCGTGAGTGTGTGTGTGGGTGTGTGTGTTTGTGTGTGTGTTTGTGTGTGTGTGCGCCAGAGGTGGGTAGAGTAGCCAAAAATTGTATTCAAGTAAAAGTACTGTTACTTCACAATAATATGACTCAAGTAAAAGTAAAAGTAGTCATCCAAATAATTACTTGAGTAAGAGTAAAAAAGTCCTTGATGAAAAAACTACTCAAGTAGTGAGTAACTGTTGAGTAACGACTGATTTATTTCCTAACATAAGCATTAATCAGACCGACAAAAAT
Source organism: Etheostoma nigrum (assembly GCA_029931835.1). Taxonomy (NCBI): domain Eukaryota; kingdom Metazoa; phylum Chordata; class Actinopteri; order Perciformes; family Percidae; genus Etheostoma; species Etheostoma nigrum. Next base: position 488,975 of record CM057258.1, read on the forward strand.
ACTAAATAATCATCTTTAGGCAAATTATAGTTCATCCAATCAATAGAATAAATTAAAATGTATTTATTAATTACAAAATAGCTTAAGTGAAGAGACTTAAACATCAAATTCTGATGGATAATATATATATATATATATATATAAAGGAAATGTTCAAAACATGTGTAAAAGACAAACAACCACCTATCCACAGCAAAAACTAAAATAACTGCTACATGTTTTCTCCAGTTAGATGGTGAGTTGTTGAAAGCTGAAATGTCCGTTTGTTTTGGTCGACACAGAATGCACCGCATAATGTAGCTGCTGTTTCGCACTTTTATTAAAAGGTAACCATGCTTTCACTATGAGGGGGGGGGGGGTTCCTCCTGGTCTGCGTTGCCTTGGCGACGGTTGATTCTAACATTTGTTTTGCTACGACTGTCAAGCTAACACGTCCCGCCGCTGAGATTGAGTATGGTCACGTGACGAGACTGCATAGGGCCGTTTGATTGGTGGAACACAGTCACGTGGTAGAGCCTTTAGCGGAAGTCTCTATCTCTCTCTCTCTCTCTCTCTCTCTCTCTCTCTCTCTCTCTCTCTCTCTCTCTCTCTCTCTCTCTCTCTCTCTCTCTCTCTCTCTCTCTCTCTCTCTCTCTCTCTGTCTCTCTCTCTCTCTGTCTCTCTCTCTCTCTCTCTCTCTCTCTCTCTCTCTCTCTCTGCTCTCTCTCTCTCTCTCTCTCTCTCTGTTTCTCTCTCTAAATAAAACATTAAAATGAGACGTACGCTGGGGTAAAAACGATGACGCGTAGAATACCAAAGAGGTAAAAAGAAAAGTAAGGAGCTCATTGTAGCCTGATGTAGCGGAGGAAGAGTACAGCTTCTTCTTCACTAATCTACTCAAGTACAAGTACAAGTATAGTGATTTAAAACTACTCCTAGAAGTACAATTTTTTCAAAAATTTACTCAAGTAAATGTAACTCGTTACTACACACCTCTGGTGTGCGTGAGTGTGTGTGTTTGTGTGAGAGAGTGTGTGTGTGCGTGTAATTGAGTTAGTGTGTGTGTGTGTGTGTATTTTTGTGTGTATGTGTACGTGCGTGTCATTGAGTTAGTGAGTGTGTGTTTTTGTGTGTTTGTGTGTGTGTGTATATGTTTTTCTATGTGTGTGTGTGCGACAGAAAGAGAGTGTATTTGATAGTGTGTTTGTGTGTGTGTGCGTGTGTATGCGTGAGTGTGTGTGGGTGTATGCGTGAGTGTGTGTGTGGGTGTGTGTGTTTGTGTGTGTGTTTGTGTGTGTGTGCGCCAGAGGTGGGTAGAGTAGCCAAAAATTGTATTCAAGTAAAAGTACTGTTACTTCACAATAATATGACTCAAGTAAAAGTAAAAGTAGTCATCCAAATAATTACTTGAGTAAGAGTAAAAAAGTCCTTGATGAAAAAACTACTCAAGTAGTGAGTAACTGTTGAGTAACGACTGATTTATTTCCTAACATAAGCATTAATCAGACCGACAAAAATACTAAATAATCATCTTTAGGCAAATTATAGTTCATCCAATCAATAGAATAAATTAAAATGTATTTATTAATTACAAAATAGCTTAAGTGAAGAGACTTAAACATCAAATTCTGATGGATAATATATATATATATATATATATAAAGGAAATGTTCAAAACATGTGTAAAAGACAAACAACCACCTATCCACAGCAAAAACTAAAATAACTGCTACATGTTTTCTCCAGTTAGATGGTGAGTTGTTGAAAGCTGAAATGTCCGTTTGTTTTGGTCGACACAGAATGCACCGCATAATGTAGCTGCTGTTTCGCACTTTTATTAAAAGGTAACCATGCTTTCACTATGAGGGGGGGGGGGGTTCCTCCTGGTCTGCGTTGCCTTGGCGACGGTTGATTCTAACATTTGTTTTGCTACGACTGTCAAGCTAACACGTCCCGCCGCTGAGATTGAGTATGGTCACGTGACGAGACTGCATAGGGCCGTTTGATTGGTGGAACACAGTCACGTGGTAGAGCCTTTAGCGGAAGTCTCTATCTCTCTCTCTCTCTCTCTCTCTCTCTCTCTCTCTCTCTCTCTCTCTCTCTCTCTCTCTCTCTCTGTCTCTCTCTCTCTCTCTCTCTCTCTCTCTCTCTCTCTCTGTCTCTCTCTCTCTCTGTCTCTCTCTCTCTCTCTCTCTCTCTCTCTCTCTCTCTCTCTGTCTCTCTCTCTCTCTCTCTCTCTCTCTGTTTCTCTCTCTAAATAAAACATTAAAATGAGACGTACGCTGGGGTAAAAACGATGACGCGTAGAATACCAAAGAGGTAAAAAGAAAAGTAAGGAGCTCATTGTAGCCTGATGTAGCGGAGGAAGAGTACAGCTTCTTCTTCACTAATCTACTCAAGTACAAGTACAAGTATAGTGATTTAAAACTACTCCTAGAAGTACAATTTTTTCAAAAATTTACTCAAGTAAATGTAACTCGTTACTACACACCTCTGGTGTGCGTGAGTGTGTGTGTTTGTGTGAGAGAGTGTGTGTGTGCGTGTAATTGAGTTAGTGTGTGTGTGTGTGTGTATTTTTGTGTGTATGTGTACGTGCGTGTCATTGAGTTAGTGAGTGTGTGTTTTTGTGTGTTTGTGTGTGTGTGTATATGTTTTTCTATGTGTGTGCGCAAGTGTTTGAGTGTGTATGTGTGTGTGGATGTTTGTGTGTGTGTGTGTGTGTTTCTGTGCACTGAAGACTGAATGGTTGTGTGCGTGCGTGTGTGTGTGTGTTTGTGAGTGAGTGTGTGTGTGAGTGAGAGAGTGTGTGTGTTGATATGTGTGTGTTGATATGTGTGTGTGTTCGAGTGAGTGTGTGTGTGTGTGTGTGAGTGTGAGTGTGTGTGTGTGTACGTGTTTGAGTGTGTGTGCGAGTGACTGATTGAGTGTGTGTGTGTGTGTGTGTGAGAGTGTGAGTGTGTGTGTGTGTTTAAGTGCGTGTGTGTGTGTGCGCGAATGACTGACTGAGTGTGAGTGTTTGTGTGTGTATGTGAGTGTGTGTGTGTGTGTGTGTGTGTGTGTGTGTGTGTGTGTTGGAGTGCGTGTGTGTGTGAGTGTGTGTGTGTATGTGTGTGAGTGTGTGGGTGTGTTTGAGTGTGTGTGCGAGTGTTCGAGTGCGTGTGTGTGTGAGTGAGTGTGTGTGTGTGAGTGTGAAAACAAGGGAACTGATAGAAATGTAAAACTTCTGTTATGATTTAAATTTGATAAATTACACTGGACAACAATAAAATACATGAACTGACCCCAGAGTCTCCAGTCTACAGTCTGGACTCTCCAGTCCAGCACACAGCTGCTCCACTCCTGAATCCTTCAGGTTGTAGTTGTAGCTCAGGTCCAGGTCTCTCAGATGGGAGGGGTTGGACTTCAGAGCTGAGACCAGAGCAGCACAGCTGATCTCTGACAAACTGCAGTACTCCAATCTGAATAAAGAATAAATGAAGAAGATAACAATCCATTTATTATCCAATCAGATGTGTTGATGTAGCTCAACATTACTTTGTCCTGTTGTAGTGTTATTGGTGGTATTATTGTTGTGGTGTTTTAAAATTGTATTGTTATGTATGTTTCCTGCCCAGAAAATACAACTGAAAATTAGCTTATAGTATAATTGTAATGTAAATGTGCTGTATTTATATATCTTTTCTAGTCTTAACGACTACTCAAAGCGCTTTTACATCATACAGGAAACATCACACACGTTCATACACTGTGGCCGAGGCTGCCGTACAAGGTGCCATCTGCTCATCAGATACACACTCACACACACATCTACACACCTGCTCATCAGATACACACTCACACACATCTACACACCTGCTCATCAGATACACACTCACACACATCTACACACCTGCTCATCAGATACACACTCACACACACATCTACACACCTGCTCATCAGATACACACTCACACACATCTACACACCTGCTCATCAGATACACACTCACACACATCTACACACCTGCTCATCAGATACACACTCACACACATCTACACACCTGCTCATCAGATAAACACTCACACACATCTACACACCTGCTCATCAGATACACACTCACACACATCTACACACCTGCTCATCAGATACACACTCACACACATCTACACACCTGCTCATCAGATAAACACTCACACACATCTACACACCTGCTCATCAGATAAACACTCACACACATTCACACTCCGATGCGCAGCATCGGGGGCAACTCGGGGTTCAGTGTCTTGCCCAAGGACACTTCGACATGGGACTGCAGGGCCAGGGATTGAACCACCAACTTTCCAATTGGCAGGCAACCACTCTACCACTGAGCCACAGCCGCCTAATTGTATATATATATATATATATATATATATATATATATATATATCCATGTTTTTTGCTCTATGCTCTAATCCTAAGGTAGTCCAGAATGACCGAGCTAAGATCCTGTGGGACTTCAAGATCCAGACTGACAAACTGGTGATGGCTAACCAGCCAGACATCGTGTTGATGGACAAACAGCAGAAGAAGATAGATGTGGCAATCCCAAGCGATCGCAACATCAAGAAGAAGGAACACGAGAAGCTCGAGAAATACCAAGGGCTGAAAGAGGAGCTAGAGAAGATGTGGAAAGTAAGAGCAACAGTGGTGCACTGGGGGGGATGGGGGCTGTGACCCCCAAACTGGGAGAGGGGCTCCACCGGGGGGGCTGTGACCCCCAGACTGGGAGAGGGGGTCCAGCGGGGGGGCTGGGACCCCCAAACTGGGAGAGGGGCTCCAGCAGATTCCAGATAAAACATCAGAGGTCTCTTTCCAGAAGAGTGCAGTCCTAGGAACAGAACCCTCAAACTCCCAGGCTCAAACTATTCCCTGCCACGATCTGCGGTGCCCAGCTACGTCCTGCTGTGCCTTGTAATGCTGCACAGTGCCCTGCTATGCCATGAACTACTACAAAGAACTACTACAAACTACTATTATTTTTATTTTTTGGACTGTTATTGCCACTCTTCATTCTAACCCCAACCGGTCGTCAGACACCGCCTACCAAGAGCCTGGGTCTGGGTCTGGGTCTGGGTCTGACCGAGGTTTCTGTCTAAAAGGAGTTTTTCCTTGCCACTGTCGCACTGTTGCTTGCTCTGGAGGAAACTGCTAGAACTGTTGGGTCCTTGTAAAGTGTCTTGAGATAACTCTTGTTATGAATTGATACTATAAATAAAATTGAAATTGAAATTGAAATACATAAATAGATAAATAAATACATAACTAAAATTAAATAAATAAACTGTTAATGATGTTCAAAAAACAAACACAAATACCAAAACTAATAAATGAAAAAAATCTAAATCCGTTTTTTTCATGACTTACCAGACAGGAGGAGAAGGACAGCTACAGCGGCTAACGAGCGAGCTAACTGCTAACAGACCGCGCTGCGACCAATTAACAATACAACTTCTGTCATTATGTAATTTATAAAGGTTTCTAGTGTCAGTGTATTACATATATAATGTAATACACGGACACTAGAAACACGGAATTCCCCGTATTTTATTGTTGTGTAATTATATTGTTATGTATGTTTCCTGCCCAGAAACTACAGCTGATAATGTTACTGCTAAGGAACTGAGTATTGTCCCTGTCAAATAAATAAATACATAAATAAATAAATAAACAAACTGTTACTGATGTTCAAGAGCTGTAGTAACACAAATATCACCAAAACAAAAGAAAAATATCAAAATCCGTTTTTTGTGATGTCTCATGCAGGATTTATAATCTCAATGTGTGTAAAGTGTGTATCTTTACTCTAATACTGATGGCTTCAGCTCTACATTGATTTATTGTGTTGATAATCTGGACTTACACGAGCCTTTCTGCAGTTCCTCACAGCTGGAATCAGTCTCAGTCGTCCCTGGTCTGATGTGTTGTACTTCTTCAGGTCCAACTCATCCAGAACCTCCTCTGACATCTGCAGCATGTAGGCCAGAGCTGAGCAGTGGATCTCAGAGAGTTTCTTCTCTGATCTGTTCCCTGTCTTCAGGAACTCTTGGATCTCCTGATGGACTGAGTGGTCCTTCATCTCCGTCAGACAGTGGAAGATGTTGATGCTTCTGTCAGGAGAGATCTCATCACTGTTCATCTCCTTCAGGTTGTTGATGGCTCTCTGGATGATTTCTGGACTGTTGTCTGTCTGACCCAGCAGGCCTCCTAAGAGTCTCTGGTTGGACTCCAGAGAGAGGCCATGAAGGAAGCGGACAAACAGGTCCAGGTGGCCATTTTTACTCTCAAGGGATTTCTCCATGGCTCTCTTCAGGAAGACATCCAGGGATGGGTAATGGTCATGTTCACTGTCACCACGGCTATCTTTATTTCCAAAAGACTTAGAAATCTTCTTGAGAAAAGACTTTGAGTTTGAGTCCCTGTGCTTGAAGTCTTTTCCCAGGAAGTCCTTGAGTACCTGTGTGTTCCTGTTGGTGTAACAGTGGAACAGGTAGACTGCAGCCAGAAACTCCTGAACGCTCAGATGAACGAAGCAGTAGACTGTTTTCTGGAAGACCACACTCTCTCTTTTGAAGATCTGTGAACAGACTCCTGAGTACAGCGAGGCCTCTGTGACGTCCAGACCACAGCGCTCCAGGTCTTCTTGGTAGAACATGATGTTTCCTTTCTCCAGCTGTTCAAACGCCAGCCTCCCCAGCTTCAGAAGAACTTCCCTGTCTTCCTCCGTCAGCTCCTGTGGACTCGTCTCATGTCCCTCAGCATACTTGAGCTTCTTCCTCTTTGTCTGAACCAGCAGGAAGTGGGAGTACATGTCAGTCAGGGTCTTGGGCAGCTCTCCTCTCTGGTCTGTAGTCAACATGTGGTCCAGGACTGTAGCAGTGATCCAGCAGAAGACTGGGATCAGACACATGATGTGGAGGCTCCTGGATGTCTTGATGTGGGAGATGATTCTGCTGGACAGCTCTTCATCACTGACTCTCTTCCTGAAGTACTCCTCCTTCTGGTCGTCAGTGAAGCCTCGTACTTCTGTTACCCTGTCAACACACGCAGGAGGGATCTGATTGGCTGCTGCAGGTCGGGAAGTTATCCAGACGAGAGCCGAGGGAAGCAGCTTCCCCTGGATGAGGTTTGTCAACAGCACGTTGACTGATGACTTCTGTGTGACATCAGGAACAGCCTCATCGTTGTTGAAATCCAGTGAAAGTCTGCTTTCATCCAGGCCGTCAAAGATGAAGAGAAGTCTGGAGGCAGCGAGCTGCTCTGCTGGGACCTCCTGTAATGTTGGATGGAAAACACGGAGCAGCTCCAGAAGACTGTACTGCTCATCTCTGATCAGGTTCAGCTCCCTGAAGGAAAGAGGAATCACCAGATCAACATCTTGGTTCTCCAACCCCTCGGCCCAGTCCAGACAGAACTTCTGCACTGAGAAGGTTTTTCCAACGCCAGCGACGCCGATCATCATAACGACTCTGATGGGTTTCTGTTGGTCAGGTGAGGCTTTAAAGATGTCGCTGCACTTGATTGGAGAGTCATGGAGGGTCTCCATCTTGGAAGATGTCTCCAGCTGCCTCACCTCATGTTGGGTATTAACCTCCTCTCTCAGTCTGTCTGTGATGTAGACCGCAGTGTAGACCCTGCTGAGGAGGGTTCCACTTCCTGTTTGTTCAGCTCCTTCAGTCACACGTTCATATGTCCTCTTCACTCTGATCTTATGTTCATGCTGACCACCGATCTCTAGAGGAAAGAAAAAGGTGAAAGATCAAAAGAAGAAGAAACGTTTACAATTTGGTGATAGTTTTCATTATCAATATGAAAACCAAATAGTAAAGTTATAAAGTAATCATCCCTTCTTAAAGTAACAAAAGACATCATAATGTTTCCCCCTTTCATTCCCCCTGCTCTGGTGTTCCCCCTTTCATTCCCCCTGCTCTGGTGTTCCCCCCTCCTTCCCCCTGCATGTTGATGAGATATGAGCTTTAATCAGAGATTAGTTCTTCTCCTGGAGATAAAACCCTTTTGGGTCCAAACTTAAAGCTTGAAGACTAAAACGTAGCGGTGGAGATGGAGCCTCAGAGAAGCAGCAACAGGAAAAGATGGTTTCCATCAGCAGGAAGTTAACAAAGCATGACTAAAACATTCAGGAGACAGTCAAATAAAGCTGATATGTGAGAGGACAGACAGGAACACAGGAGAAGTGATACAGAGCAGGACAAACATTCAGTTAAATGGCAGGTAGAATTAATATGTAATGATATTCATAATGATGGTGAAGCTCGGTGCTGTATGACACAACAGTCGTGTTGGAGACATGAAGACATCAGCAGACACATGGACAGACTTACTTCTTCCAGAGCTGGTCTGACTGGCTGTCTGCAATCCATCTCTGGTTCTGGTTCTGGTTCTGGACAGCACCTCCTCAGAAACATCTCTCCTCTTCTCTCTGTGAGTTTAGTATTTAATCACTTAATACTTGTTATTGATCCCCAGTGGGGAAATTATAGTCCACTCTCTGGACTGTTGGTCCGTACGTTTTTATTATTATTATCAGAGCAATGAGACATGAATGAGTTGGTTTCAGTTCTCTTACTTTGTGTCTGGGGGTCCAGGTCCAGCACTGAGGTCTGGAGGTTTTTCCATCGACCGGTCACTCTTCATAGACTGACAGCCTGATACTACAGACTCTGGTCTCCGTCTCTGGTTCTGGACTCTGCAAACACCAACATGTTTTATTAATGTTCCTTTAATCATGATGTAGGAGCCATGTGTCTCCACCTTTTAGTCTGGGTAATGTAGTTCTTTATTTCAGCCACTTGGGGGAGTATTGCACTGAGTGCAGCACGTCACTGGGAGTTAGGTATATTTACAGGTGTGGTGATCAGGGAGGGAAAGGTGTGGATGGGGGGGGGGGGGACACAGCTCTTTATTCATCAGCACTGGGTGAAGTACCTTTTTATGTGAAATACCCTTTTCTACTGTTTCTAATAAAGGGGAACACCCCCCAAAGAGAATGGATGCTGGACTCCATGCCGTCCATGCCGAGGCTCATAGGATAGCCTCAACACCTTATATCATCTTTAATAAAGACAATTATGGAGCGCCACACACACTGCTGCCAAGAATTAAAAGGATTCAAAGTTAGTATCAGGTCTCTTACTTTGTGTCTGAGGGTCCAGGTCCAGTACTGAGGTCTGGAGGTTCTATTCTGGACCGGTCACTCCTCATAGACCAGCAGCCTGATCCTCCAGACTCTGCTCCGTCCTCCTCTTCCTCCAAATCACTCATCTTCTGATCTGGAGTCAGTCTGAGAGGAACAACAGCAACACTGACTGGGATTACAACACAAATGTGAAATTAACTAAATTACAATATGATTGCCATGATTCATGTTTTTGCACACCCTGCACAATACCTATAGCCTCTTTTTCCTTTCTAAAACACACACACACACACGTGGTAAGATAGGGACACGGAGGTCAAAGAATCAAGACAAACAAGTTTGTTCAAGAGATACTCGCACACACACAGACACACAGACACACAGACACACAGACACACAGACACACACCCATGTATATATACAGTACTAGGCGATGTCTATGCTACGGTTACGGTTAATAATCAGAAGTAACGAGTAATACAGCTGTTTACATCAGAATAGTACACACTGTACTCTGACCCCCCCCACACACACACATACACCCAGGGGCATGGACAAGAATCAAGACAAACAAGTTTGTTCAAGAGACATTCCTAGACACACACACAAACACACACACACACACTCACACACACAGTCAGGTATCTTTAACTCTGTTTCTCGGTCTCCAGCAGCTTTAATGTGTATTATTATATCTTCATTATTCAGCCAATCAGCTTTAATGTGTATTATTATATCTTCATTATTCAGCCAATCAGCTTTAATGTGTATTATTCTATCTTCATTCTTCAGCCAATCAGCACGTGGTGTCCAGATGAGGTCATTCTAACATTTCTTTGGTCCTCAGGGAGAAAACGAGAGTAAAATAATAAATGTTGATTATTACTCACCCTGCCTCAGCCTTCAGCTTCCTCCTCCTGCTCTCTTCTCTTCACACTGAATGGAGTCTCAGCTGGCTCACCTCTTCCTCTTCTCCTCCTCCTCATCTGCTCCTCCCCCCTTCATTTACTGGAAACCAGGTGAGTTCCTCTGTAGGGTGTGTCTCTCTGTGTGTGTGTTTTTACATTAGATTCAACTTTATTGTCATTGTTCAGAGTACAACTGCAGTTTGCGTAATAAAAGCAGCAGAACAGTCCGAGGTGATATATTAATAAATATGAAGTATAGACAGGTGGTGCATAGGCAGAAGGAGGAGTGTATATTAATATATATGAAGTATAGACAGGTGGTGCATAGGCAGAAGGAGGAGTGTATATTAATATATATGAAGTATAGACAGGTGGTGCATAGGCAGAAGGAGGAGTGTATATTAATATATATGAAGTATAGACAGGTGGTGCATAGGCAGAAGGAGGAGTGTATATTAATATATATGAAGTATAGACAGGTGGTGCATAGGCAGAAGGAGGAGTGTATATTAATATATATGAAGTATAGACAGGTGGTGCATAGGCAGAAGGAGGAGTGTATATTAATATATATGAAGTATAGACAGGTGGTGCATAGGCAGAAGGAGGAGTGTATATTAATATATATGAAGTATAGACAGGTGGTGCATAGGCAGAAGGAGGAGTGTATATTAATATATATGAAGTATAGACAGGTGGTGCATAGGCAGAAGGAGGAGTGTATATTAATATATATGAAGTATAGACAGGTGGTGCATAGGCAGAAGGAGGAGTGTATATTAATATATATGAAGTATAGACAGGTGGTGCATAGGCAGAAGGAGGAGTGTATATTAATATATATGAAGTATAGACAGGTGGTGCATAGGCAGAAGGAGGAGTGTATATTAATATATATGAAGTATAGACAGGTGGTGCATAGGCAGAAGGAGGAGTGTATATTAATATATATGAAGTATAGACAGGTGGTGCATAGGCAGAAGGAGGAGTGTATATTAATATATATGAAGTATAGACAGGTGGTGCATAGGCAGAAGGAGGAGTGTATATTAATATATATGAAGTATAGACAGGTGGTGCATAGGCAGAAGGAGGAGTGTATTGCAGTGTTATAAGACCAGAATAACTATGGCTATGGAATATGAACAATGTCTGAACTACATGTACAGATATGTGCAATGTAGCAGCAGAGACATTATACTAGTAGGAAGAATCATATAGATATAGATATATACACTGGATTAACACAATATAACACAATATATAACAAGAAGGGGGGGTGTGTGTGTCTGCATATGTGAGTGTGTGTGTTGTAATAAATACAGAAACAAAGATAAACTCAATAGTCTGCAAAGAAGACGGGATTTAAAGACTGTTTAATTTATTTTATTTTCATTTTTAATATATTTTTAGTTTTTAACACACACACACGCTTACTATTTTATATATTTATTTCATTTTAATATATTTTCATTTTTCTAACATACTACTATATTTATTCATGACATTATGGGGGTGATTGTTCTTCTGTAGTCTGAATGATGCTTTGGTAATATTGTTGTTACATTCATGCCAATAAAGCTAATTTGAATTTGAATTTGAGTGGAGAAGAAGAGGAATGAAGAAGAAGAAGAAGAAAAAGAAGAAGAAAGCAGAAGAAGAAGCAGCAGAAGAAGAAGAAGAAGAAGAGACCTGAGGTGTTGCTGGGGGGGGGGGTGTATCTTGACCCTAACAGGTGGGAAGATGTCGGCGGTTATCACACGCACAGACAGGTACCGTTGCCATGGTTACTGTGTGCTGGGGGGGGGGCTACAGCTAGCAGGCTAGCATTAGCCCCCCAGGCCTGAGTGTGAAATATGTGTGAAAATAGCCTTTATTAAACTCTGGGCTCTCTCATGAACGGATTACTTCAACTTTTATTAGTTTATCAAGTTAATGATGTCACACTGACAGGGCTGATGATGTCATCACCACATGGATATAGGTCATATCATTAGGAACAGCTGGGAGAGAGAGAGAGAGAGTGTGTGTGTGTGTGTGTGTGTGTGTGTGTGTCTGAGCTACACTACACCTGCTGGTGGACAATGAGATATATATGTGCAGGACATGTAACGAGAGAGAGAGAGTGTGTGTGTCTGTGAATCACTTTTTCACACAGGGCCATGATGGTTTGGATTTTTTTTCTCCTTTAATAATAAACACCTTCATTTACAAATTGCATTTTGTGTTTACTTGTGTTGTCCTTGACTATTGTTTAAATTGGTTTGATGTTCCGAAACATTTAAGTGTGACAAACATGCAAAGGAACAGGAAATGAGGAAGGGGGCAAACACTTTTTCACACCACTGTATATGATGGTGATGATCATGATGATGATGATGATGATGAAGATGTAAATCTTGTCCTCTATAGGACCCCATATATTAATATAGATGTTGAATAGAGTGGGACTCAGACAGCATAGTGACCAGTTGGTTAATATAGATGTTGAATAGAGGTGGACTCAGACAGCATAGTGACCAGTTGGTTAATATAGATGTTGAATAGAGTGGGACTCAGACAGCATAGTGACCAGTTGGTTAATATAGATGTTGAATAGAGGTGGACTCAGACAGCATAGTGACCAGTTGGTTAATATAGATGTTGAATAGAGTGGGACTCAGACAGCATAGTGACCAGTTGGTTAATATAGATGATGAATAGAGTGGGACTCAGACAGCATAGTGACCAGTTGGTTAATATAGATGTTGAATAGAGTGGGACTCAGACAGCATAGTGGCCAGTTGGTTAATATAGATGTTGAATAGAGTGGGACTCATACAGCATAGTGACCAGTTGGTTAATATAGATGTTGAATAGAGGTGGACTCAGACAGCATAGTGACCAGTTGGTTAATATAGATGTTGAATAGAGTGGGACTCAGACAGCATAGTGGCCAGTTGGTTAATATAGATGTTGAATAGAGTGGGACTCAGACAGCATAGTGACCAGTTGGTTAATATAGATGATGAATAGAGTGGGACTCATACAGCATAGTGACCAGTTGGTTAATATAGATGTTGAATAGAGTGGGACTCAGACAGCATAGTGGCCAGTTGGTTAATATAGATGTTGAATAGAGGTGGACTCAGACAGCATAGTGACCAGTTGGTTAATATAGATGTTGAATAGAGTGGGACTCAGACAGCATAGTGGCCAGTTGGTTAATATAGATGTTGAATAGAGTGGGACTCAGACAGCATAGTGACCAGTTGGTTAATATAGATGATGAATAGAGTGGGACTCAGACAGCATAGTGACCAGTTGGTTAATATAGATGTTGAATAGAGTGGGACTCAGACAGCATAGTGACCAGTTGGTTAATATAGATGTTGAATAGAGGTGGACTCAGACAGCATAGTGACCAGTTGGTTAATATAGATGTTGAATAGAGTGGGACTCAGACAGCATAGTGACCAGTTGGTTAATATAGATGTTGAATAGAGTGGGACTCAGACAGCATAGTGGCCAGTTTGTCATGGTTTGGGGTTTTGTTTTGGGTTATTTTCCTCTTTTGGTCCTGTCTTGTCTCCTTGTGTTTGTGTCTCAGTTGAGTGTCTCCCCGGTCTTGTGCGGTTATCTCTGGGCGTTTCTCAATCTGTGTTCTTGTGTTCTTGTGAAACGTCATGTTTGGTGGCTAAAGTACTGACCCAATACACAAGTTAGCATTTCACCAAGAACAGTTAAATTCCCCGGATGTGATCTCGACACGCCCATTTTACCGAGGATACATCGGATGGTAACTTGTGTGAACTTGGCCGGGCCGGTATCCCAGCATTCAATTCGGGTTTCCGGTACACAGATACTACAGAAGTGGTACGTTTTTCACAAATTACTTATTATTAAATCAATAAATTTGTTTTTAAGGCGAGAAATCAACTGTGTAGATTTTGAATATAGGCAGTTTAACGAAAATTGATGGTGAAAAAGCCTTCGGAGTTGGAAAGCTCCGCAATCCCCGGTGGGCGAGCTTGCTATGCCAGCCGGGAATGACTCTCACGAGCCGGTCAGTCAGTCAGCTCACAGACCCCTCTGGCCCCACATTTAGACAGGCCCCTCTGGCCCCACATTTAGACAGGCCCCTCTGGCCCCACATTTAGACCGGCCACTGCAAGGCAAGCCAGCTTTATTTGTAGAGCACATTTCAGCAACAGGGCAATTCAAAGTGCTTTACATAAAATCAGTTAAACAGATAAAACACATGTACAAACAGTTAAAAATCATAAGCATTAAAAACCGATAAACACATGAATAGTTAAAACATTAGGACACATAAAAAACAAGAATAAAAGTTACAGTGCAGCATAAGAAATTTAAAGAAATGAGCAGTCATTTAAGAAAGGCAGCATCAAAAAGAAAGGTCTTCAGCCTTGATTGCAGCAGCAACAATGGCAGAAGAAAGCCAGGTCCACAATTGTAAGATATTTAAAGATTTAATCAACATTATGAATGTGCAGATAGATAAATGGGTATGTGGTCTGATGATCTGGGAGGAAGTATGAGGGGGGGCAGGTCCTGATGTCCGTGCTGACCGGGGGGGGGGGGGGGCAGTGGCTGGAGAGGATGGCTGCTGGGTTGATGCGGTGCTACAGGGACGCTGGACTTCTCCGCACGTTACAGGGACGACGTGTCGAAGGGGGGGTCCAGGAAAATGAGCACCTGTGTTGAACACAGTGATGCGGTGAGGCAAAACAAAAAATATCGGCATCAATATTTACTGCAAGCAGAGATGTGATAATGTGATAATGATTTTTTTCCTGCAGAATCCCAGCATCAGCAGGGTGGAGGAGGCCGTCTGCATCAGGCTGTGCAGGGAACATCCGGAAGGGAGAACAATTAAAGGAAAGAGGTGTAATCGCTGGACATCCATCCTGAGTGATTACACTGATCAGGGAAAATGTAATCACCAGTGATGTGATTATGTCCAACACCACCCTTCAGATGTTCACCTTGAACCTGAGGACCCTGACTCCCTGGTGGGGCATCAACTCTTTGGTTTCCTCCTGAGATTTACACTGAAGCCTGTCTGTCGGTCTGACATTGCTTTTTTGTCTTGTAACTACCAGGTACAGTGAAAGAGCCAAGGCCATGGAGCTGCTGGAGGCTCCGCAGAAGCCTGCCGACCCCCAAGGACCCTAAGGACACAGCTGGCCAGGGGGTCATCACAAGGGAAGAGGTGCGTCCACCCTTTCCTCCGTCTGCCCCAGCCTCCAGCAGCAGTCAGCCTCCACCTGCTCCACAACCGCTTCCCCACCTATATATTTCATACGGCCACCACCACCTCATCCCAGCCTGTTTCTCTCCGACCCCAGAACCTCCGTTACATCATGCCCGCCCCTCTGCCCACCGCAGGCTGTTTCTGCCAGTGCCCCCATACCTCACACTTTCAAAGCCCGCTCCTCTGCCCCCTGCCTCAGCTCTTCCCGTCTCTGTTCCCCCCTCCACAGCCAGGAGAAGGATGGAGAGGGAGAGGAGCGAGGCTGAGAAGCAGCAGCCCCTGGGCTCTCCTGCACCCAAGCAGCAGTGCCCTGCCCTATTGTCTTAGCTTGGTGGGCCATCCAGATATACAAAAGAGCAGCCAGGGCGGCTGCGGTGAGAGACAAGTATGTGGCTGCAGCATCAGTACAGTTATATTTTATCTGACTAATTAACCTAAAGGCATAAAATATCAATGAGGATGACAAAGCAGTGTGTTTTCAAATGGAAAACCCAAGCTTTATTAAAATAACTATCCAAAATTAAACTTTACACTATATATGTATATATATACAAACACACACACATATTTACAAAAAGTCATGGTGGGGGCTGTGGCCCCTCTCGCTCTTTGCGTTTCAGTTTTTGCAGCCACTGCTCCGGCGTTCCCCCGTCAGCCTGGGCGCAGAAGGTCTCCCGCTTGTAGCGGCTGTGGCCGTACTCTTTAGTCTTTGGTTGGCCACAGCGTCTACAGTTGAAGTGGGAGACCTTTTTCACCGGCTTGAGATGCTGCCCTTCTTCCAGGGCTCGCCGCTGCTGCTCTTCCTGCACTCTCTGCCTCCATGCAGTAGAGCGAGGGACGGCTCTGGCAGCGATGGCTGGAGCAGTGGCTGCGGCGGTGCTGGTGGAGGGAGCAGGCGTGCCACTGGTGGACGGGGTGGTGTCCATTGGGGGGGCAGAGGATGGGGTAGTGTCCATTTGGGGGGCAGAGGAGGAGGTGGCACTTTGATGGGCAGCAATGATGTCATACAGCACTGTGGGCAGGCGGTGCTGGAGGGGCTGGTCTGGCTGTCGGGGTTCCTGCAGCAGAGTCCGTGGGGCAGGCAGGGGCTCCACTGCAGTCTCGGGAGCGCTGGGCCCTGGGACTGCAATGGCGATTGTGTCCCTCATCATCACCTTGCTCCGCTGATTGTGCCTTACAAGAAATAAAAAGACAAAAAACAATACATTATTAATCATGATAAAGATATAAAGCATGGCAACAAACACACATCAGTGCTGAAAGCAAAAGGAAATATTGACTTACCACATCGACAGGGTCCGCTGATTGACATCAAAGAGCTGGATGCGGGTGCACGCCATGAGGGTAGGGCAGTTGACCACATTGTCCTGCATCCGGTTATAGTCCCTCATGACGGCAGCCCAGCGGTTGACGCGGACCCCGGCAATGGTCTTGCCCTCGTGGTGTCTCCGGCACAGCTCCAGCATGATGGCTTCCACAAGCCTGCTGATCTGCGGAGACTGTGCCGCTCCCGCCCCCTGCCCCAGGACGACACTGGGGGGAGAGAGAGAGAGTGTGTTAGTGACTGACTCGAGCAGGCTGTAAAAAAAATGAAATGGTTAATGCAGCGACTGCTTACCGCTTCACACTGTCCACTCCTGGCGTGTGAGCGTGCCGGTTGCTGGTCTTGAATCTGCCCTTGACCAGCTGGTCCTGGTGACGGGGGGGAAGGTCACCGGCGCCTTGTCCCGGTCAGTCAACTTCTCCCAGAGAGCAATTATCTCTCTGGACTGACGCTGAGTAACAAAGGCGTGGTGACGCAGCTCCACGAGGGCGTGGGCCAGGGCCACCACGTGATGGTAACCGGGGTGACCGTCTGGCCCAATGACATCCTGAAAGAACGCAAGGGTCTTTTAGCACAACACACAGACACAGCCCATGGTGCAACACTGCAAGCATCCAAGCTGACAGAATATGAAATAGTAACAGGCGACTGTGCACTCACGTCCTCCTCCTCCTCCTGTTCTTGCTTGACCTCTAGCCTGTTGTCGTCAGGAGGTGGGTGGGGGGGACTTGGGTGTGGGGGTCCCGACTGGGAGGATGAGGCTTCTCCGATGCCAGGCACACCGCGGAGCTCCTGAAGGAAAGCGCTGTGATGAACAAGGAGACGTAGCTCCTCCGGCTCCTCCTCCTCTTCTTGGAAGCCCTCGTCGGTGTCCTGCTCCTCTTCGGCCTCTTCTCTCCCATCCGGAGCGTCGGGATCACCCAGGTCTTGCAGCACAGCACCAGACTGGGAGTACAGGTACTCCACCCCCAGGAGTTCCCCTGCAGAGAGAGAAAGAGAGAGACAGAGAGAGAGACAGAGAGAATCAGAATCAGCTTTATTGGCCAGGTTAAATGAGTTTTGTGAAAGTTAAGTTTAGTTCAAAAGGTAATTTCCAGTTTTGCCGTCAAAGTACGAAGAGAGAGACAGAGAGAGAAAAAGATAGACACACACACAGATTAGCATATGACACAAGACGGCAGAGTGGCTGATCTCTCTGTACCTGTGTACTCCCTGGGATGGGTGTAGCTGTCAAGCAGCGTGACCCCCCGGAACTCCTGGGCCAGCTGATTGAAGCTGTGCTGCAGCTGGGCACTGTAGCAACGCAGCGCCGCTCGATGTCCTCCCTCCACTGCCGCTCTGCCACGGTCCTCGTTCCACCGCACCAGGCCCTCCAGCAGGTACACCTGGAAGTGCACATCACTAGCAGTTGTCCCTGGGAAACACATGGGTGGAGAGGGGGGACAGAGTAGAGAGTTAGTGAGAAGCAAAACAATTATTAAAAAAATACCCACATGTGAATGTGACGGAAACAAGTTCACCCGCAATGAAGCGACACTGGTGCAGGTGGAAGGACTCCAGAGAAGTGGAGCCTCGAGCACACCTGAAGACGGGGAGCTTCACACCACCCTTTGTGATCTCTCCTGTCTGGGTGTACAGCGCCAAAAATGGACGTCACCCTGGCCTTGGTCTCGTCCAGCCTGGTCATGGCATCGCGGACGTAGACCCCGCCAAACCAGGTGAGTCCGGGCACCGCGTACATGTTGGGAAGCGACACCTCCTGTGGTGCCGCTCCAGGTGCCCTCAGCCTGCGGAGCACGGAAAGGTACTCCATCGACCGCGCCATCCACTCCCTGGTGTGCTGCTCCACCGCAGAGGCACGGAGGCGAGCCACACCATTGCCCAAGGTGCGCTGCTTTAGCAACCCAATAACCCTCTTGTCACAGGCCAACCTGTTAGGGAAACAGAGAATACAGAAACATATAGAATCTGAATCAGCTTTATTTGCCAGGTATGAGGACACATACGAGGAATTTGACTTTGGAGCATCGCTGGTCATATTGTGCTTACACATACAAAACAACCAAACAATTAACAGAAAAATATGCATGTTGAGTGAACGTTGAATGACTTAAAGTGACATACTTGTATGTCAGAACAGCTGGGAATTGCTCGCGATGTGCGACGTCCAGCTGCTCTAAGATGTCCTGTGACCAGCCCGCGACCTTCTTAACACTAGAAGTCCCGGGATTCCATAACTACTAGAACTGCCGTGAGCGGTCATTTTGACCGCAAAATTCCAAACTCTATAATCTCTCATGATAAATTCCTAATTGCAATATTAATGCAGGTATTGTGTTAGAATATCTTTAGAAAAACTAAATAACACCAAAATGTACAATTTAACGGGTTTAATTATACATTTGAGTGCCCAGGTGTTTCAATAATTCATATCATGGCATAGTAAAACGTAATAATTTCATTCACATCTGAAAAATATGGTATGTAAATTCATTTAACATAACTTATAACAGGCAAATAACACCTAAAAGTATCTTCTTTGAACATTTATAACCTAACCTAACCTGTCACTGCCTCCGTGTTGGTGCGCAGCGCTGCTCGGACCGTGCCCCGCTCCCTTTTCTCCTCTCTAAACTCGGCTCTCAGCTCCTCTGCCATTTGCTGTCTGAACTTCCTCCGGACAATTTCACTGCAGGTGCCCTCCTTGGAGAGGATGTGTGGATTCCCAGCCAGTTTGAGGATGTATGAAGTTGTATAAACACGTAAGCAGCCACCGGCCATCTAGCTCCGTGTACCGCTCCTTCCACAGAGCGAGCGCCCGGCGCTGCCTTCTGACTCAGAACCGAGTCCATCCACGCCGTATTTATTATGGTAGCTAGTGTTACCGACTCTGGCTTGTCCTTCGGCCCATCGCTGATGCCCACACTTGTTACTCAAGACCACTTATGACATTTCTCTGGCAGAGACGCTGATAGTAACTAAGCAACCAATATGCATCTTCAACCGTGCGAAAGATTAAAAACAATACCGGAGCGGTCAATATGGCCGTGTATGGCTGAAATAGGTAAAAGTGATTTTATTTTCTTTGCGTAGTGTGTAATGTATATAAAAACTATTTTAAATTAAAATAAGGATCCTTTTAGGAAAAGTCAGGTACCGGCAGGATTGTATTTTTTTATCCAGCAAAGTTATTACATATGCAAATTTCAAAACGGTCAAAATGACCGTCATGGCCGTTCTAGTGTTAAGACAGGAGTGGCACTGAAGGTACTCTGTAGCCATATAGTACCAGCCACTCCTGTCCAGGACCCTCCGGACGGTCCTGTACACTCCAGCGCCCGTTAGTTTTCCCCCACAAGCAGGGCACTTGAGATAGTAGGCCCACATCTTGTAGGGCATCCAGAGGAAGAATGGGCACTGGAAGAAGGCGTGGGCTGTGGCGGGGGGCTGCGTGTAGAGGGGCCGAGCGCCTGGCGGATACCACCACAGTTTGAGCTGTGGCGTGAGGGCAACCTTCCCCTCGGTTACCCTCCGGAACAGCGCCCGGCCCACCCACTCCTGCTGCTCTTCAGGCAGCGTCTGCCTCCAGCTGGCAGGAAGCAGCTGAAACACACACATCACACACACACACACACACACACAGTTAGTGAGCTGCATGTGCAGCTGACTGACAGACAGACAGACAGACAGACAGACAGACAGACAGACAGACAGACAGACAGAGACACACACACATTATACATACATCTTTGCCAGAGGCAGGCTGCTGAAGAGCCACTGGTCCTGGTCTTTCCAGTGGCCGCTCAGTGGAGGGGAGAGAGAAAGGGGGGACAACGGCTGGTGGGGCGTCCCTGGACGTGCCTGACAACACATATCAGCGTTAGCACGGTGCATTACACACGCATTACAAGTGTATTCACATCAAAATGTATACTTACAGGGAGAGTCAACCTCGGCTGCAGCTGCAAGCAGTTCTGCGTCAGATAGGTCCGAGGAGGAGGCGCCTGGAAAAGAATAACAAGAGAACAACATGCACTGATGAAGCACTGATGAGTGTATTATGCGAAGGAAATCACAGGCGGATTTGTAGACTGTGCAGTTACCTGGTCGTGGGAGGATGTGTAGGCTTTGGTGCGGTCTTGGGCTCCTTGTCCCGGGCCAGCACGTACATCCTCAGGGCCTCCATCCTCTGCCCCCCCAATGGACACCACCCCGTCCACCAGTGGCACGCCTGCTTCTTCCACCAGCACCGCCGCAGCCACTGCTCCAGCCATCGTTGCCAGAGCCGTCCCTCGCTCTACTGCATGGAGGCAGAGAGTGCAGGAAGAGCAGCAGCGGCGAGCCCTGGATGAAGGGCAGCATCTCAAGCCGGTGAAAAAGGTCTCCCACTTCAACTGTAGACGCTGTGGCCAACCAAAGACTAAAGAGTACGGCCACAGCCGCTACAAGCGGGAGACCTTCTGCGCCCAGGCTGACGGGGGAACACCGGAGCAGTGGCTGCAAAAACTGAAACGCAAAGAGCGAGAGGGGCCACAGCCCCCACCATGACTTTTTGTAAATATGTGTGTGTATATATATATATATATATATATATATATATATATAGTGACGTCACGAGAGGCTGCGTTCTGGAGGGACGCTACGTTCCCCTGAGATGGCTGCAGTCACAGACAGTTTTGGCTCCATCTGCCAAGCACATGACATCCCAACACACCTGAGACTGATCAGGGCTTAATGAGCTGAAGGGCTTTGTAAGGCCCAGAGACACAGTTGGCTGGAGAGGAGAGTTGGAGAGACAAGCTCAAGTTGTGCACTCAGAGGAGCTACAGGTGGAAGTGGCACTTTCCACGTGAAGGACTGGAAGATTGGAATACTTACCTGAAGACTTGCTTCAAGGAAGAAATGTACCCGAGGGGATCGGGTCTATGATTTAAGGTTTGAAAAGACATTGTTTAAGTTTTGGACTGTTACATGAAGTAACCTTATCCTTAGTTACCTTTTTTTGGCTTTGGCATATCTTGTTTTGTTATTCCCTAAGAACTTTATTAAAAACCCTTTTGAAGTACTCTACGTTTGTTTATTTATATATATATATATATATATATATATATATATATATATATATATATATATATATATATATATATATATGAAAACACTGCTTTGTCATCCTCATTGATATTTTATGCCTTTAGGTTAATTAGTCAGATAAAATATAACTGTACTGATGCTGCAGCCACATACTTGTCTCTCACCGCAGCCGCCCTGGCTGCTCTTTTGTATATCTGGATGGCCCACCAAGCTAAGACAATAGGGAAGGGCAGCCTCCTGCATGGGCTATTTCCCAAGAGGTGTGTTGTAGGTGTGTCCAGCCCCTGTCACTGTCTTAGTTGACTCAAACTTCATTGACTCAACATGAAAGCTACACAGAAGAGGAACAACTGTGAGCCAGAAGGTGTGTATCTATCTTGCTAAATTGTTTAAATCTGTGTGTTTACCAGTGCATCCATCCATTTAATTTTACCTAGACTAAAACAGTTCTCTATTGCCTGTGTTTAGTTTCTGACAGCTTTGCCGCTGTTGCTGATGCTGCAGATGCTGCAGCCGCAGCTCCACCAGCCAAGAGGAAGAGGAAGGCACCAACATGCAAGGTGTGTGGATTGGGAAAGACCGCTAAGAATGGTCACACCAAGTTTGGGGACACATCATACTGCCAGATTGGGGAGGGCCCTGGTGCAAAGACGCCACTGGAGTGGCGGCGGCAACAGAGGCAGGCTGCTACTGTGGACGTGGCATCCATTAAGGGGATGCCACACAGAGTGACCCTCTGCCGTTGGAGGAAAAGGGTGCAGCAGGACAA
The DNA here is from genome assembly GCA_029931835.1 of Etheostoma nigrum. Classification (NCBI taxonomy): domain Eukaryota; kingdom Metazoa; phylum Chordata; class Actinopteri; order Perciformes; family Percidae; genus Etheostoma; species Etheostoma nigrum. The sequence continues at coordinate 511,478 of CM057258.1, forward strand.
GAGGGTCTTGGAGGAGGAAAAGGGGAACCCCCAAAGCCAGCCGGGGGACTCCTGCGCCATATGTGGCAGACCCAGGGCCCTCGACACAGGGCACGCCTTTTACAAAGGACAATTTTATTGTGAGCTGGAGTCGGGTCCTGAGGCACCCACGGCTAAGGAATGGCTCACTGCCAGGCACAGGAGTCCAACTCTCCGGGCTCCTCTTCCCCTGACCCCTCCAGGAGAAAGCACACGTCCCGCAGGCTGTGTTTCTCCTCCAGCTCTTCCTCCCCTGCCTCTCCCCCTGCCTCTCCCTCCTCCCCTGCCTCTCCCTCCTCCCCTGCCTCTCCCTCCTCCCCTGCCTCTCCTTCCTCCCCTGCCTCCCCTGCCTCTCCTTCCTCCCCTGCCTCTCCTTCCTCCCCTGCCTCTCCTTCCTCCCCTGCCTCTGCCTCTCCCTCCTCCCCTGCCTCTGCCTCTCCCTCCTCCCCTGCCTCTGCCTCTCCCTCCTCCCCTGCCTCTGCCTCTCCCTCCTCCCCTGCCTCTGCCTCTCCCTCCTCCCCTGCCTCTGCCTCTCCCTCCTCCCCTGCCTCTCCCTCCTTCCCCACGGCCTTCCTCGAGGAGGTACTACACCCGGAGCAAAACAACCTGCGCCAGCCCCTGCCCTTCCAGCAAGAAGAACCTACATCGAAGGCAGCGCATCTGTCCCAGCAGCCCTGCTTCTTCTTCTTCCTCCCCTGGCCCTGCCTCACCTGTCTGTCCTTCACCTGTGCCTTCCAGGAGAAAGCACAAGCCCCACAAGCTGTGCATCTGCCAGCTGTGCCTCCAGCTGGCACAAAAAGACTATGGGCACAGTCGTTTGGACGGGACTAACTTCTGTGCCCTGTACGCAGGGAAAAGTGTGGAGCTGTGGCTGGCTGAGAAGAGGGCTCTGAAGGCAAACGTGCTCCTGTAACTTGTGTCAGAATGTTTCATGTTCTTTATTTAAACATTTTTGTTTATACTTGTGTTTTTATATTAGTTTTAAATATAGTGTATAGTATTTTACATATTCTTTTTTGACATATTTACTACTTTACTGTTTCTACCTTATTGTTTTGTTATTTTAAATAAACATTGTTTAATTGCAATTACAGCCTGACTGTTTCTTTGGAGGAAAAGCAAGATTTGATCATGAAAACACACACAAAATACAAATACACCATAAATAATATGTAAGGATTACAATTATTATCATCATGTCATGATCACAGTTACAGTTTATAACCCTTAGACAGAAGCCACACACTGGCCCTTTAACTGATCTGTTTATTTCCTGACATGACATTTTCTTTTCTGTTGTGTGCGATCCATTTTTCTTGCCTTACCAAAAGTGCCTGTTCTTTCCATTTTTTACTACATATGTTTGGGGTAAACGGTTGGAGGGACTTGTTTCATCAAAGAATGACAGGAGAGGACTAGGAGAGGGTGTAGAGCCACCAGGGGGGCGCGGAGGAACGCTGGGGGAGAAGAACACTAAACTTCCTGAGGGTCCCTTACTCTGCAGAGTGCAGCCGCT
>CM057258.1:513511-536011 GCA_029931835.1 Etheostoma nigrum
TGAGAGCTCTGCTTCATCCTCATCATCTTCATCACTGGATCAGATGTGCACTGAGCAAAGAGAGATGCAGCTTCTCGTCATCTGAAATGTAATCTATTACCTCCCCGTCCAAACGTGTGCAGTGCATCATTTCTGATCCTGTTTACTGTCAGGACCCAAAGTGACATCATTTAGTGACAGGAAGCATCAGACACATGTTGAGGTTTCGAGTGTGAGTGTGTGTGTGTGTGTGTGTGTGAGTGTGTATGTGTATGCGATTGTGTGTTTGTGTGTGTGCGAGTGTGAGTGTGTGTTTGTGTGTATGTGTATGCGATTGAGTGAGTGTGGGAGTGTGTGTCATTGTGTGTGTGAGAGTGTGTGTTTGAGTGTGTGCGTGTGAGTGCGTGTGTGTATTTGTTTTTCTGTGTGTGTGTGCGAGTTTGTGAGTGTGTGTGTGTGTGTTTGTGTGCTAAGTGACTGTGTGCGTGTAATTGAGTTAGTGTGTACGTGTGTGTGTGTGTGTATTTTTTTGTGTGTATCTATGTGTTTTTATGTGTGTGTGTACGTGCGTGTCATTGAGTTAGTGAGTGTGTGTGTGTGTGTGTGTGTGTGTGTACGAGTGAATTTGTGGGTGTGAGTGTGAGTGTTTGTGTGTGTGTGTGTTTGTGAGAGAGACTGTGTGTCTGTGCGAGTGTGTGTGTGTGCGTGTGTGTGTGCAAGTGAGTGATTGTGTGTGTGCATCCATGCGAGTCTGTGTGTGCTCAAGTGTGTGTGTGTGTGTGTGTGGGTGAGTGACTGAGTGTGTTGATATGTGTGTGTGTGTGGGTGAGTGACTGAGTGTGTGTGTGTGTGTGTGTGAGTGTGTTTGGGTGAGAGTGTTTTTGTGTGTGTGTGTGTGAGAGTCAGTGAGTGAGTGTGTGTGTGTGTGTTTGTGTGACTGTGTGTGTGTGAAATGTAAAACTTCTGTTATGATTTAAATTTGATAAATTACACTGGAAAACAATAAAATACATGAACTGACCTCAGAGTCTCCAGTCTACAGTCTGGACTCTCCAGTCCAGCACACAGCTGCTCCACTCCTGAATCCTTCAGGTTGTTGTCTCCCAGGTACAGTTGTCTCAGGTGGGAGGGGTTGGACTTCAGAGCTGAGGCCAGAGCAGCACAGCTGATCTCTGACAAACTGCAGCATTCCAATCTGAATAAAGAATAAATGAAGAAGATAACAATCCATTTATTATCCAATCAGATGTGTTGATGTAGCTCAACATTACTTTGTCCTAATCAATGACCTTTCCCCTAAAATGAGGATTGTTTAAATTAGTTTTTATTTCTATGACAGTGCAGATTAAACAAGTTATATTTTACAACAAAGATACTTGTTGTGACTTTATTTGTTAACTGTGTAATTTAGGCTTTGGATACTTGTCAAAGTTAAATACACAAATAAGACTATATCATAACAAATCAACTCAGTAAAGACAGAAACATGGACATCAGACTAAAGAGACTTCAGACATCTGCATTTGGGTTGAGAGTGTGTGTGATTGTGTGTGTGTGTTTGTATAGTATGTGTGTGTGTGTGTGTGTATATGTATCTGTTTTGTGTGTTGCTGTGTTTAAGTGTGTCTATGTGTTTTTGTGTGTGTGTATCTCTGTGTGTGTGTGTTTGTAAATTAGTGTGTCTGTGTGTGTGTAAGTTTTAAATTGTTGTCTGTGTGTGTGTATGTGTGTGTGCCAATGAGTTTGTATTTATGTGTGTATGTACCTGTGTATTTTTGTGTGTTTTTGTGTCTGTGTATTTTTTGTGTGTGTATGTTACTGTGTGTGTGTACATATGTTTGTGAGTGACTTTGTTTGTGTGTGTTTGTGTATGTGTGTGTGACAGAAAGAGAGAGTGTGATTTTGTGCGAGTGAGTGAGTGTATATGTGTGAGTTTTTATGTGTGTGTGCGCGAGTGTGTGTGTGTGCAAGTGTGTGAGTGTGCAAGTGCGAGTGTGTGTGTGTGTGTGTGTGAAAACAAGGGAACTGAGAAAGGTAAAACTTCTGTTATGATTTAAATTTGATAAATTACACTGGACAACAATAAAATACATGAACTGACCCCTTAGTCTCCAGTCTACAGTCTGGACTCTCCAGTCCAGCACACAGCTGCTCCACTCCTGAATCCTTCAGGTTGTTGTGGCTCAGGTCCAGGACTCTCAGATGGGAGGGGTTGGACTTCAGAGCTGAGGCCAGAGCATCACAGCTGATCTCTGACAAACTGCAGCTCACCAATCTGAATAAAGAATAAATGAAGAAGATAACAATCCATTTATTATCCAATCAGATGTGTTGATGTAGCTCAACATTACTTCGTCCTAATCAATGACCTTTCCCCTAATATGAGGATTGTTTAAATGAGTTGTTAGTTCTATGTGCAGGGCAGTTCTGATATTAATGTTATCATGTGTTGCTTTATTTCCACATATATTTAAAAGATAGATTTATTACATGAAACAAATGTATTTTATGACTTTAGTTGCATCTCTCTAACTCTTAAAATGTAAAATGTGTAATTTAGGAACGAGGCTACAGGCAGAAAATAGTAATTGTGTTCAAACCTGGTAGAAATCATCTCTCCTTGTTTTTATGCAAAGTTAATGTTTAATTACACATTGTTCCTCTAAATAAAAACTAATTGCTGAGAACTATTGAAAATGGCCAAATGTAAATACACAAATCTTAATGTAATAATCTCAGTAAAGATAGAAACAGGGACCTTTAGTTAGTTCTTTTGCAGTGCAGTTCTGATATTAATGTTATGTTTTGCTTTCTTTCTAAATACATTTTTAAATGATTTATTACATGAAACAATGTACTTTTGTGTCTTTAATTTCATCTCTCTAAATCTTAAAATGTAAACTGTGTAATTTAGGTCAGAACTAAAGAAAAATGACAAATTAAATCCACAAATAAGACTTTCTCTAATAAAAAGTGAAGACAGTAAAGAGAGAAACATGGACAGCACTTCTGCTGCTCTCATTTCAAACCACAGACTGAGGCTATCCTCATCACCACTGTCATCTTCATCACCACACAGCTGACTGACTGAGAGCTCTGCTTCATCCTCATCATCTTCATCACTGGATCAGATGTGCACTGAGCAAAGAGAGATGCAGCTTCTCTTCATCTGAAATGTAATCTATTACCTCCCCGTCCAAACATGTGTGCAGTGCATCATTTCTGATCCTGTTTACCGTCAGGACACAAAGTGACATCATTTAGTAACAGGAAGCATCAGACACATGTTGAGGTTTCGAGTGTGTGTGTGTGTGTGTGTGTAGGTGTGTGTGTGTGTGAGTGAGCGTGTGTGTTTGAGTGTGTGTGTGTGTATTATAATTTAAATTTGATAAATTACACTAGACAACAATAAAATACATGAACTGACCTCAGAGTCTCCAGTCTACAGTCTGGACTCTCCAGTCCAGCACACAGCTGCTCCACTCCTGAATCCTTCAGGTTGTTGTTGCTCAGGTCCAGGTGTCTCAGATGGGAGGGGTTGGACTTCAGAGCTGAGACCAGAGCAGCACAGCTGATCTCTGACAAACTGCATCTCTCCAATCTGAATAAAGAATAAATGAAGAAGATAACAATCCATTTATTATCCAATCAGATGTGTTGATGTAGCTCAACATTACTTTGTCCTAATCAATGACCTTTCCCCTAAAATGAGGATTGTTTAAATGAGTTGTTAGTTCTATGTGCAGGGCAGTTCTGATATTAATGTTATCATGTGTTGCTTTATTTCCACATGTATTTAAAAGATAGATTTATTACATGAAACAAATGTATTTTATGACTTTAGTTGCATCTCTAACTCTTAAAATGTAAAATGTGTAATTTAGGAACGAGGCTACAGGCAGAAAATAGTAATTGTGTTAAAACCTGGTAGAAATCATCTCTCCTTGTTTTTATACAAAGTTAATGTTTAATTACACATTGTTCCTCTAAATAAAAACTAATTGCTGAGAACTATTGAAAATGGCTAAATGTAAATACACAAATCTTAATGTAATAATCTCAGTAAAGATAGAAACAGGGACCTTTAGTTAGTTCTTTTGCAGTGCAGTTCTGATATTAATGTTATGTTTTGCTTTCTTTCTAAATACATTTTTAAATGATTTATTACATGAAACAATGTACTTTTGTGTCTTTAATTTCATCTCTCTGACTCTTAAAATGTAAACTGTGTAATTTAGGTCACAACTAAAGAAAAGTGACAAATTAAATACACAAATAAGACTTTCTATAATAAAAAGTGAAGAAAGTAAAGAGAGAAACATGGACAGCACTTCTGCTGCTCTCATTTCAAACCACAGACTGAGGCTATCCTCATCACCACTGTCATCTTCATCACCACACAGCTGACTGACTGAGAGCTCTGCTTCATCCTCATCATCTTCATCACTGGATCAGATGTGCACTGAGCAAAGAGAGATGCAGCTTCTCTTCATCTGAAATGTAATCTATTACCTCCCCGTCCAAACATGTGTGCAGTGCATCATTTCTGATCCTGTTTACCGTCAGGACACAAAGTGACATCATTTAGTAACAGGAAGCATCAGACACATGTTGAGGTTTTGAGTGTGAGTGTGTGTGTGTGTGTGTGTGCTATGAAGGTAAATATGGTGCAAAATGTGAGAGATGTGGTGTGAGCACTTGTAGAATATGATTTGAGATTTAGAAGAAAATCTGTACTCGTATTTTTTTTTTTCAGTTGAGTCACTTTTCCATCCACAACTCAGAGATTATATTATATGATATTATATATTATGTTATGTTATATTATATTGTGTTATATTATGTTATATTATATTATGTTATATTATGTTATATTATATTATGTTATATTATATTATGTTATATTATGTTATATTATATTATGTTATATTATATTATATTATATTATATTATGTTATATTATATTATATTTTATTATGTTATATTATATTATATTATGTTATATTATGTTATATTATATTATATTATGTTATATTATATTATGTTATATTATGTTATATTATGTAATATATTATATTATGTTATATTATATTATATTATATTATGTTATATTATGTTATATTATATTATATTATGTTATATTATGTTATATTATATTATATTATGTTATATTATATTATGTTATATTATATTATGTTATATTATATTATATTATATTATATTATATTATGTATTCCAACCTCTGGAATCTGTCTCTGCAGCGTGCTCTCTCCATCACACAGCGGCGAGTCTGCAACACTTCTTGAGAAACTAATGTGTACCTGTGGACTTAGTCTGTGGAGCTCTGTCCAACAGGACGGGGGGACAGCAGGGTTTCTATCCCCAGATGAGGGACAACTCTGTCCAACAGGACGGGGGGGACAGCAGGGTTTCTATCGCCAGATGAGGGACAACTCTGTCCAACAGGACGGGGGGGACAGCAGGGTTTCTATCGCCAGATGAGGGACAACTCTGTCCAACAGGACGGGGGGGACAGCAGGGTTTCTATCGCCAGATGAGGGACAACTCTGTCCAACAGGACGGGGGGGACAGCAGGGTTTCTATCGCCAGATGAGGGACAACTCTGTCCAACAGGACGTGGTGGGGGGGACAGCAGGGTTTCTATCGCCAGATGAGGGACAACTCTGTCCAACAGGATGGGGGGACAGCAGGGTTTCTATCGCCAGATGAGGGACAACTCTGTCCAACAGGATGGGGGGACAGCAGGGTTTCTATCGCCAGATGAGGGACAACTCTGTCCAACAGGATGGGGGGACAGCAGGGTTTCTATCGCCAGATGAGGGACAACTCTGTCCAACAGGATGGGGGGACAGCAGGGTTTCTATCGCCAGATGAGGGACAACTCTGTCCAACAGGATGGGGGGACAGCAGGGTTTCTATCGCCAGATGAGGGACAACTCTGTCCAACAGGACGGGGGGGACAGCAGGATTTCTATCGCCAGATGAGGGACAACTCTGTCCAACGGGACAGGGGGGAGGGGCACAGCAGGGTTTCTATCGCCAGATGAGGGACAACTCTGTCCAACAGGACAGGGGGGAGGGGGACAGCAGGGTTTCTATCGCCAGATGAGGGACAACTCTGTCCAAAAGGACAGGGGGGACAGCAGAGTTTCTATCACCTGATGAGGGACAACTCTGTCCAACAGGACGTGGTGGGGGGGACAGCAGGGTTTCTATCGCCAGATGAGGGATAACTATGTCCAACAGGATGGGGGGACAGCAGGGTTTCTATCGCCAGATGAGGGACAACTCTGTCCAACAGGACGGGGGGACAGCAGGATTTCTATCGCCAGATGAGGGACAACTTTGTCCAACAGGACGTGGTGGGGGGGACAGCAGGGTTTCTATCGCCAGATGAGGGACAACTCTGTCCAACAGGATGGGGGGACAGCAGGGTTTCTATCGCCAGATGAGGGACAACTCTGTCCAACAGGACGGGGGGGACAGCAGGATTTCTATCGCCAGAGGAGGGACAACTCTGTCCAACAGGACAGGGGGGAGGGGGACAGCAGGGTTTCTATCGACAGATGATGGACAACTCTGTCCAACAGGACGGGGGGGACAGTAGAGTTTCTATCACCTGATGAGGGACAACTCTGTCCAACAGGACGGGGGGACAGCAGAGTTTCTATCACCTGATGAGGGACAACTCTGTCCAACAGGACGGGGGGACAGCAGGGTTTCTATCACCTGATGAGGGACAACTCTGTCCAACAGGACGGGGGGGACAGCAGGGTTTCTATCACCTGATGAGGGACAACTCTGTCCAACAGGACGGGTGGGACAGCAGGGTTTCTATCACCTGATGAGGGACAACTCTGTCCAACAGGACGGGGGGGACAGCAGGGTTTCTATCGCCAGATGAGGGACAACTCTGTCCAACAGGACGGGGGGGACAGCAGGGTTTCTATCGCCAGATGAGGGACAACTCTGTCCAACAGGACGTGGTGGGGGGGACAGCAGGGTTTCTATCGCCAGATGAGGGACAACTCTGTCCAACAGGATGGGGGGACAGCAGGGTTTCTATCGCCAGATGAGGGACAACTCTGTCCAACAGGATGGGGGGACAGCAGGGTTTCTATCGCCAGATGAGGGACAACTCTGTCCAACAGGATGGGGGGACAGCAGGGTTTCTATCGCCAGATGAGGGACAACTCTGTCCAACAGGATGGGGGGACAGCAGGGTTTCTATCGCCAGATGAGGGACAACTCTGTCCAACAGGATGGGGGGACAGCAGGGTTTCTATCGCCAGATGAGGGACAACTCTGTCCAACAGGACGGGGGGGACAGCAGGATTTCTATCGCCAGATGAGGGACAACTCTGTCCAACGGGACAGGGGGGAGGGGCACAGCAGGGTTTCTATCGCCAGATGAGGGACAACTCTGTCCAACAGGACAGGGGGAGGGGGACAGCAGGGTTTCTATCGCCAGATGAGGGACAACTCTGTCCAAAAGGACAGGGGGGACAGCAGAGTTTCTATCACCTGATGAGGGACAACTCTGTCCAACAGGACGTGGTGGGGGGGACAGCAGGGTTTCTATCGCCAGATGAGGGATAACTATGTCCAACAGGATGGGGGGACAGCAGGGTTTCTATCGCCAGATGAGGGACAACTCTGTCCAACAGGACGGGGGGACAGCAGGATTTCTATCGCCAGATGAGGGACAACTTTGTCCAACAGGACGTGGTGGGGGGGACAGCAGGGTTTCTATCGCCAGATGAGGGACAACTCTGTCCAACAGGATGGGGGGACAGCAGGGTTTCTATCGCCAGATGAGGGACAACTCTGTCCAACAGGACGGGGGGGACAGCAGGATTTCTATCGCCAGAGGAGGGACAACTCTGTCCAACAGGACAGGGGGGAGGGGGACAGCAGGGTTTCTATCGACAGATGATGGACAACTCTGTCCAAAAGGACGGGGGGGACAGTAGAGTTTCTATCACCTGATGAGGGACAACTCTGTCCAACAGGACGGGGGGACAGCAGAGTTTCTATCACCTGATGAGGGACAACTCTGTCCAACAGGACGGGGGACAGCAGGGTTTCTATCACCTGATGAGGGACAACTCTGTCCAACAGGACGGGGGGGACAGCAGGGTTTCTATCACCTGATGAGGGACAACTCTGTCCAACAGGACGGGTGGGACAGCAGGGTTTCTATCACCTGATGAGGGACAACTCTGTCCAACAGGACGGGGGGGACAGCAGGGTTTCTATCACCTAATGAGGGACAACTCTGTCCAACAGGACGGGGGGACAGCAGGGTTTCTATCACCTGATGAGGGACAACTCTGTCCAACAGGACGGGGGGGACAGCAGGGTTCCTATCGCCAGATGAGGGACAACTCTGTCCGGCTTATTTATGTAGCATGAAAGCTAGCGTTAGCTAACTAGCAGCCAGCCCGCTTCTAAATACTGTAAATACCTTTAAATGTCTCAACACTTTAACAGTCACACTGAAACACTGGGGGGGGGGGGGTGCACCAGGTCCTGCAGCCGCAGACGGACCGCCGTCAGTGGGGGGGGGGGCAGCTTGGAAACATCAGAGAGAGGGACTAAGTGGGTGTGTGTATATGTGTGTGTGTGTGTGTGTGTGTGTGTGTGTGTGTGAAATGTAAAACTTCTGTTATGATTTAAATTTTGATAAATTACACTGGACAACAATAAAATACATGAACTGACCTCAGAGTCTCCAGTCTACAGTCTGGACTCTCCAGTCCAGCACACAGCTGCTCCACTCCTGAATCCTTCAGGTTGTTGTAGCTCAGGTCCAGGTGTCTCAGATGGGAGGGGTTGGACTTCAGAGCTGAGGCCAGAGCAGCACAGCTGATCTCTGACAAACTGCAGCTCACCAATCTGAATAAGGAATAAATGAAGAAGATAACAATCCATGGTACTGTCCGGTTATCTCGACCTCATCAAAACAATGAATTATTTAATGACCTCATTTAAAAAAAATCTTTTTATTGTCCAATAGCAGGCGGCCAATGATTCTTCACTTCACCCAGAATAGCATCGAACGGATTCTTTTCGCCGATACCGCTTCTCCACATGAACTCGGCCAAGTAAGACTTTAGGAAGTGACGATCTGTGCCTCTGTGCTTCTTATTCCTCCACTTAGCTGATCCCCACATCCTTTCCACGGTCTGAGTGTGTGCGCCTGTCTCGGGATTCACAAAATTGTAACGATGGTTGACCTTGAAGTGCTCAAATCCAGCCCGCTCCAGTTCTTGTGTCTTGTAGGCCTTCCAGCTGTCTGAGTAGATGATGGTCCCCTCGGCAATGTTCTCCTTAATTGCAGTCAGCAGAGTAGGCGCACTTCGATCCGGCACTTCGATGAGAAAGCATTCCTTGGTTTCGCGGCATATCCCTCCGAAGATCCACTGTTGAGGTAGCACCCGGCCGGCATTGTTCTTGCGCTTGGTGAAAAGTGACTCATCAATTTCCACGATCATCCCCTCGCCGCCAATTTGTCCTTGATCCTTCGCCAGTAAAGTCTCCACGCAGACCTGTCTCAGATAGTTACTCCAGTCTGTTGTTGTGTCCTCTGTAATTTGTGGAACCCTATTGTTTCTAAGGATTTTCCTCCTCCATTATTATTCTTCTCCATGTGGGTGATTACGGTAAGCGTACCTGACTCATTTCCGTTTCCAGTGCTTGTGTGTTGCTGCTCACTAAATACCAGTTCTGTTTGTTAGATTTGCTATTACAGCGGCTAACTGTCCACTAAACAGTTATTCTTATAGTAGTTCTGCCTAAGCACTCACAGATATTTTCATTTTTAAGCGACTTTCGTTAAGTAACAGCTGTTTTTAACGCTTGGTAGCTAACGCTACCGTACTTTAGCTTAGCTGCTAGCAACTTTAGCTTAGCAGTTAGCCATGTCGTCTCCCTCTCCTACTTTCTCTTGCTCGGTGTGTGAGATGTTTAGTTACTCCTCTGCATCCTTTAGCGACAATGGTATGTGTAACAAGTGTAGTTTATTTATGGACGTGGAGGCGAGGCTTAGTGAGTTAGAAGTCCAGATCCGCACCATAATAGATCAGCCATTAGCTACTGTAGCTAGCCACCCCCCGGTAGCCGGTGCGGGCCGGCCTGAGCCTGAGTTAGCCTCTGGTAGCCGTCCCCCGGCAGCTCCTGAGCAGCCAGGAAAAGGTTCCTGGGTGACTGTTCGTGGCAAAAGTAGTCGTAAGCTTTCAAGGGCCACGGACCACCAGCAGCCTGTTAGCGTTTCTAACAGATTTTCCCCACTCAGCGACACACCCGCTGAGAAACCAACCCTGGTTATCGGCAGCTCCATTTTGAGAAACGTGAAGTTAGCGAAGCCAGCAGCCATAGTTAAATGCATCCCGGGGGCTAGAGCGGGCGACGTTGAGTCTTATTTGAAACTGCTGGCTAAGGATAAACGTAAATACAGTAAGATTGTTATTCACGTTGGCGTTAATGACTCCCGGTTACGCCAAACGGAGGTCACCAAGATTAATGTTGAATCGGTGTGTACATACGCAAAGTCAATGTCGGACACCGTAGTTTTCTCTGGACCTCTGCCAAATCTAACCAGCGATGACATGTATAGCCGCATGTCATCATTTCGCCGCTGGCTGTCGAGGTGGTGTCCAGATAATGATGTGGGCTTTGTAGATCACTGGCAGTCTTTCTGGGGAAGACCTGGTCTGATTCGGAGGGACGGCATTCATCCCACTTGGGATGGAGCAGCTCTCATTTCTAGAAATCTTGACGAGTTTATTAGTGGACCTAATCCCTGACAATCCAAAACTGGGACCAGGAGGCAGAGTCGCAGTCTGACACACTTCTCTGCTCCTCCATTCCAGGGGTTACCTAGTCACAACCCCATAGTGACGGTGTCTGCCCCCCGACCATTAAAATTATTTAAATCAAAGGTAAACAGAAGAGGAGCTGTGCATGAAAACCTCATAACAATTAAAACTACAAGTGCAATAGTGCTAAAGAATAGGAGAATTAAATGTGGACTCTTAAACATCAGATCCCTCTCTTCTAAAGGTGTACTAGTAAATGAATTAATATCAGATTCTAATATTGATTTATTTTGTCTTACTGAAACCTGGCTGGGTGATGGAGAATATGTTAGTCTAAATGAATCCACCCCCCCCAGTCATATTAATACTCACATTCCTCGAGGCACAGGCCGAGGAGGTGGAGTTGCAGCTATCTTCGATTCTAGTCTAATAATCAGCTCTAAACCTAAACTAAATTATAACTCATTTGAAAGTCTTGTTCTTAGTCTTTCACACCCAAGTTGGAAATCACTGCAACCAGTTCTATTTGTTATAGTGTACCGAGCACCTGGTCCAGACTCTGAACCAGTTCTATTTGTTATAGTGTACCGAGCACCTGGTCCAGACTCTGAATTCTTATCTGAATTTGCAGAGTTCTTGTCAAATTTAGTGCTAAAAACGGACAAAGTTCTTATTGTAGGGGATTTTAATATTCATGTGGACGATGAGAATGACAGCCTTAGTACTGCGTTTATCTCTCTATTAGATTCTATTGGCTTCTCTCAAAGTGTTCATAAACCGACTCATCTCGATCTTGTTCTGGTCTATGGTGTTGAAATTGAACATTTAATAGTGTTCCCACAGAATCCCTTTCTATCTGACCACTGTTTGATAACTTTTGAGTTTATACTGCTGAACTACACGCCATTAGGCAAAACCTTCTATACAAGATGTCTATCTGATAGTGCTGTAGCTAAATTTAAGGATGTGATTCCATTAGCATTTAATCCATTACCAAGTCACAAAGTAACGGAGGACTCCTATGCTAATTTCAGTCCCTCCCAAATCGATCATTTTGTTGATAGTGCAGCAGGCTCGCTGAGAATGACACTCGACTCTGTTGCCCCTCTAAAAAAGAAGATAATAAAACAAAGACGGTTAGCTCCATGGTATAACACTGAAACTCGCAAATTAAAGCAAATATCGCGGAAACGTTGAGAAGATTTGGCGTTCCACTAAATTGGAAAATTCTCGTTTAATTTGGCAAGATAGTCTTCAAACTTATAGGAAGGCCCTCCGTAATGCCAGAGCAGCGTACTACTCGTCATTAATAGAGGAAAATAGGAACAACCCCAGGTTTCTTTTCAGTACTGTAGCCAGGCTAGCGGAAGGTCACAGCTCTACTGAGCCAAGTATTCCCATAGCTCTTAGTAGTAACAACTTCATGAGATTCTTCAATGATAAAATTATAACTATTAGAAGCAAAATCCACCAAGACCTGCCTTTAACTGGCACTGACTTATCTCTAAACTCAGGAACCTTAGAATCAGCTGTAAAACCAGATATATGTTCAGACTGCTTTGCTTCACTTGATCTTTATCAATTTAATTCAATTATTTCTTCAGCTAAACCATCAACCTGCCTCTTAGACCCCATCCCGACTAGGCTACTTAAAGAGGTTTTACCCTTAGTCAACACTTCTATATTAGATATAACCAATCTGTCTTTATTAACAGGCTATGTACCACAGCACTTTAATGTAGCTGTTATTAAACCTCTTCTGAAAAAGCCCAACCTTGATCCAGAAGTTCTAGCCAACTATAGACCTATATCCAATCTTCCATTTCTCTCTAAGATTCTTGAGAAAGCAGTCGCTAAACAGCTATGTGATTTTCTGCATAGCAACAGCTTATTTGAGGATTTTCAGTCAGGATTTAGAGCTCATCATAGCACAGAGACAGCACTTGTGAAAATTACTAATGACCTCCTGATTGCATCAGACAAAGGACTTATCTCTGTACTGGTGTTATTAGATCTTAGTGCTGCATTTGATACCATTGACCATCATATCTTATTACAGAGATTGGAACATTTCATTGGTATTAAAGGGACTGCTCTGAGCTGGTTTAAGTCTTATTTATCAGATCGATCTCAGTGTGTTCATGTTAACGATGAATCCTCTGTGCACGCCAAAGTTAGTTATGGAGTCCCACAAGGATCTGTTCTCGGTCCAGTCCTGTTCACTTTATATATGCTTCCTTTAGGCAATACTATCAGGAAGCACTCCATACATTTTCATTGTTATGCAGATGATACTCAATTATATCTATCAATCAAACCGGATGAAACTAATCAGTTAGCTAAACTTCAAATGTGCCTTCAGGATATTAAAACCTGGATGAGCTGTAATTTTCTAATGTTAAACTCAGATAAAACTGAAGTTATTGTTCTGGGGTCCAAGCACCTCCGTGACGCATTATCCAAAGAGATAGTTACTCTGGATGGCATCTCCCTGGCCTCCAGCATCACTGTGAGGAATCTTGGAGTTATCTTTGATCAGGACATGTCCTTTAATTTCCACATAAAGCAAATTTCAAGGATCTCCTTTTTTCACCTACGTAATATTGCAAAAATCAGGAATATCCTGTCTAAAAATGATGCAGAAAAACTAGTCCATGCATTTGTTACTTCTAGGCTGGATTACTGCAATTCTTAATTATCAGGCTGCTCAAAAAAGTCCATAAAGAGTCTTCAGCTGATCCAGAATGCTGCAGCACGTGTTCTGACAGGAACCAGGAAAAGAGATCACATCTCTCCTGTTTTAGCTTCTCTGCATTGGCTTCCTGTAAAATCCAGAATAGAGTTTAAAATCCTTCTTCTCACCTACAAAGCTCTTCATGGTCAGGCACCATCTTATCTTAAAGAGCTCAAAGTACCTTACAACCCTACAAGAGCACTACGCTCCCAGAATGCAGGATTACTTGAGGTTCCTAGAGTCTCTAAAAGTAGAATAGGAGCCAGGGCGTTCAGCTATCAGGCTCCTCTCCTGTGGAACCAGGTTCCAGTCTGGGTTCGGGAGGCAGACACCGTCTCCACATTTAAGAGTAGGCTTAAGACTTTCCTTTTTGATAAAGCTTATAGTTAGGGCATATATAGTAATATGCCCTACCTTAACCAGGGTTTGTATCTTATCCCCCTCTCTGACCTTCCTGACTCTAACCCCCATTTTCTCATCCCCTACCCTAACCAGGGTTTGTATCCCATCCCCCACTTTGATCTTAACTCTATCTTTCTCTCCCCCTACCCTAACCAGGGTTTGTATCCCATCCCCCACTTTGATCTTAACTCTATCTTTCTCTCCCCTACCCTAACCCGGGTCTGTATCCTTCCCCTACTTTGACCTTCCTGTCCTTAGCCCTGACCCTCATGACCTTGGCCCTGGGTGTCTCTCCCCCTACCCTAGCCATGGGAGGGTTTGGGGAGAGTTGTAGCCTGACCAGGCTCCTCTCTTTACACTGTCTCTCCTGGTTATGCTGTAATAGTTTTAGACAGCTGGGACTTCCTGTGACACACCTAGTTCCTCTCTCCTCTATTTTTCTATCTTTCCAATTATGTGCATCCATGTCCCAGAAATGCTTGTTACTAACCTAGCTCTGGGGAGTCATTCCCCGGAGTCCTCATGTTCTTTTTCCCCCAGCATATTTCCTCGGATCAGGGAGGCTCCAAAATCAAGGTTGCAGCTGTCGCCATGGTCCCGCTACACGCTCTGCGATGCCATGTTCCTCCTGCTACACTCTGCTATGCCGACTACAAAGGACTACTAACAACTACTATTTTTTTTTGGGATTGTAATTGCCACTTTTCATTCTAACCCCAACCGGCCCGTCAGACACCGCCTACCAAGAGCCTGGGTCTGACCGAGGTTTCTGCCTAAAAGGAAGTTTTTCCTCGCCACTGTCGCACTGTTGCTTGCTCTGGAGGACACTGTTGGGTCCTTGTGAAATCTGGAGTGTGGTCTAGACCTACTCTATCTGTAAAGTGTCTTGAGATAACTCTTGTTGTGAATTGATACTATAAATAAATTGAAATTGAAATAGAGTGGGACTCAGACAGCATAGTGACCAGTTGGTTAATATAGATGTTGAATAGAGTGGGACTCAGACAGCATAGTGACCAGTTGGTTAATATAGATGTTGAATAGAGTGGGACTCAGACAGCATAGTGGCCAGTTGGTTAATATAGATGTTGAATAGAGTGGGACTCAGACAGCATAGTGACCAGTTGGTTAATATAGATGTTGAATAGAGTGGGACTCAGACAGCATAGTGACCAGTTGGTTAATATAGATGTTGAATAGAGTGGGACTCAGACAGCATAGTGACCAGTTGGTTAATATAGATGTTGAATAGAGTGGGACTCAGACAGCATAGTGACCAGTTGGTTAATATAGATGTTGAATAGAGTGGGACTCAGACAGCATAGTGGTCAGTTGGTTACTATGTTGAATAGAGTGGGACTCAGACAGCATAGTGACCAGTTGGTTAATATAGATGTTGAATAGAGTGGGACTCAGACAGCATAGTGACCAGTTGGTTAATATAGATGTTGAATAGAGTGGGACTCAGACAGCATAGTGGTCAGTTGGTTAATATAGATGTTGAATAGAGTGGGACTCAGACAGCATAGTGACCAGTTGGTTAATATAGATGTTGAATAGAGTGGGACTCAGACAGCATAGTGGCCAGTTGGTTAATATAGATGTTGAATAGAGTGGGACTCAGACAGCATACACACTAAAAAACGCGGGGTTATTTTAATAACCCAAATGCTGGGTTAAGGCTGTTGGGTCTTATGTTGGGTTGATTTAAACCAACGTTGGGTCAAAGACTGTGACCCAACATGATGGGTCAAACCACAACGGCTCATTCTTCCGCCATTTCTGGACAGAAAGCAGGACGTCGACGACCACAGCTCCGGTAAGTAGAAACTTTAAGACGATAAAACTATACAAATATGTTACAATAACCAGACAATTTGGTTCCTGTAAACACACTAACACCCTTACGCTGAATTAATTAACTATATAACGTTAATGTTATGAGTAGCTGTTATTTAGCGTCGTTGACGCACTTGACAGTGAGGATGACGAAGGGAAAAAGGACCGTTAGCTAGCGCTAACGCTATGGCCCAAGCTCTAAAACTCTAAAATCTGATAATAACGCAAAACAGGACAATGATAAAATAAAGAGACTTGTTCTCTCTTATGTGTGAAGCAGTTTAACAGTTACAATGTATGTTTGTGTTTAGGTTTACGGCTGTATTGTTAATATAATGTAGCTATGGTAATGTTAGCTATTAGCTTAGCTAGCTGTCTGTATGGTTAACCGTAACGTTAGTTCACTTTAGCTAACGCTAGCTAGCGAGCTATAAGGCTAGCGTTATAGCACATTAACGTTAGCAGTTAACGGTTAACTCAAACTCATCTTGTATCTTTCTAGCTAACTGCAGCTCCTTTAACGTTAGCTAGTAAATCTTTACTTTTCTTCGTCGCTATTTTTGGTTCCTGTAAACACACTAACACCCGTATACGGGATTAATTAACTATATAACGTTTAATAATGTTAGCTAACAGACTGGCTGCAGTGACTCAGCATATAGCTAGCTAGCTAACAGACTGGCTGGCTGCAGTGACTCAGCATATAGCTAGCTAGCTAACAGACTGGCTGGCTGCAGTGACTCAGCATATAGCTAGCTAGCTAACAGACTGGCTGGCTGCAGTGACTCAGCATATAGATAGCTAGCTAACAGACTGGCTGGCTGCAGTGACTCAGCATATAGATAGCTAGCTAACGCTAATCAAGTTATTGTGATAATATTAATGTGATTAAAATCCAGTGAGCACATCATGACTGTGGTCTGAAGACTACTATGGAAATATGTATTACTGTATCTTAGGTGATACATGCTTCAATAGGAGGGGGGAAAGTTATGTTTTAAGATTTTTTATTGAATTATTTTAGCTGTGTTTGTGTTGATTTGCAGTCTTTAAAGTGTTAAATGATTTAAGGGATGTCCACTGGGCCGGGCCGCTAAGGCTGTGCATTAGTTCTGTTATAGATTATGTAAAATATTTATATTCTTTGCTAGGTTAATCTAAAAATGCAATGGTTATTACAGAGAAGTACCAGTGTGAATGTACACTGTTATAGTGTTTACTGTATGCTATAGTATCCATATTAATTAATACATAATTATAGCAAAAAAAGAATTACATCTTTGACTCATTTTGATCATCCTAGACTCTCATTTGGGTATTTAGCATGCGAGATTACACAGTGTTGAATCTAAACGGTCAATATGAGCGCTCTAGTGGTTATGAGAGTACTTCTTAGTGTTAGTGCTACTATTTTGGTCAAAATGGCCGATGAGCTATAGACCTATAGAACAATCCATAATGATAAATCATATGTGACCCTAAAATTGTCTCTATTCATTTCTAAAAGATGGATGATTTTGTGAAGGAAAAACTTCTTGAATGGACGCCGGCTGAGCTGCTCCCTGCGGTTGAAGGTATTCTACAGTACTCACTTTAATTATGGGGGGTTTAAAACAAATTTAGGTAAAGACCATCTTGCAACTGGTAATAAATACAGTGTAGCTTGCTTTATACATGTTTATATGTGTTTGTCAACCCAATAAAAAATGTTATGTAACTATTGGTAATATAAACAATTAATGTTGTGTTTTGCAGCTGAGCAGATTGATAGAGAGTGCTTGTATCTCTTGGATGGAAACAGCTTGAGCTCCCTGATACCTCTCCTTGGGCCACAGCTAAAATTTCAACTCCAGCTCAAAAAGTTGTTTGAGGTACGTATAGAGTCATAGGTCTCCACAAATGGGTTACGTGTGCTTCAAGTGTAGAAGATCTTTAGGCAATGACATAAGACATTTTTTTGGCCTCTGAGAGTGATACATAATGTATTCTCCACATCAACATATTTCCAGTGCGCTCAAGTTGGGTGCCATCGCTCATTTAATCACGAGATGGTTTAGGAGACGCCTACTGGGCCATGCTGTTGAGTTTGAAGTTGGAACAGAGGAAGAAAATTCTTCAGTTAAACTTCCTGACAGGTCTGCAGATCCACAACGTGATGTGGATCTGTCAACCTTTTGGTACCAAACCTGTACCAAACAAAGATTATTATTATTTTTTTAGACTGTAGGATACAATTTGTATGCCGGGACGTCTCTGTAGCACCACAATACTTTATTTTACAATGATTTGACAAATATTTTGCCTTTAACAAATATTGCGCCCTCCTGCGATTTGGATGTTGCACTAGTTCATGATACGATTTCCATAAAATTGCGATTAATTGTGCAGCCCTTGTCCCATTGTTGTCCTCTAGTTCACAGTTCAGTCAGCTTTGTAGAGCTGGTGCTACTACACTGGCCCAGCATAGTTAAATGGACCTTTATGAATTCACAAAAAAAAATTGGTCCAAATCTATGCTGCATAGGTTAGTTATGAATATGTTTAATATTGCATGCATTTTATTTTATTGCATTTTTATTAATTTTTACAGACAAACGAGGCGATGTAGCCTTGCAGCTGCTGACGGTTCTACTCCCAGCTGCACCTTACAGACTGGGGACAAGACTTGTCCGTCCCAGCAGCCTGGAGACGCCAGGGCCTTCATTGATGTCCAGCCTGTGAGTTCAGACCGTCACTTTTAATATCCATCACATCCAAAGCAGCATTTACTGTTTTCATATCCAGTAATATGATTATTGGATATCAGCTCATATAATGATGTTCTATATCTGATTAATCTAGTTTCATGTTGATATGTCTTTTATTCTTGAAATCTAGGACCAGACAAAGGCTAGACTACCTAGGCTTGTTAAGAATATTATTTGTATTTATTCATTCTTTTTGTTTGTTTTTTTGCTCAGATTGCGACCAACATGGCAGAGAACCTGATGAGATCCACCACAGAGCCCCCATACGTTCTAATGCTGGGGGAGGACATCAGTGCTCACAAGCTTTTGTCATTGTGAAGGGGGGCGTTGGAGCAGCCGTCTCTTTGGCTGCTGTGGACGTCTGTCTCACGGCGTTTTTTTGTCTTCGATGCCGGTTATCCAAAACTTTGTGCTAAAGTTTGGGAGTTCATCCAGACTACCGTGTTTCGGAGACCAGGACATGAATCAAACGCTAAAGTGCCCATATTCTGCACTGAAGACAGAGGACATTCAGGAACCAGATCTCACTCAGACACCATGGATGGTTTTTATCGCGTGTGTGTGTGTGTGTGTGTGTGTGTGTGTGTGTACGCACCAGAGACACAAAATAACCCCCAAATCCCAGAAAAAGAGATTGTTTTTTGGGCATTTTAAAATTTAAAAGTTGGTTTGAAAGTTCAATGCATGAAGTTTAAGAAATTGTGACTTTTTGTCCGTTTAGTGATGTAATAAGTGACACATCACATGTTTTAAATCAAAAATGTCAAATTACTTTTGTATTCTTTTATACTACTTTTAATGTTAACTGAAATTAATTGTAATGTTTAATTTTGTCTAAAGTGATATGTTTGGCTTGAAGCAATAAAACAAAATGCTGGGATGTTCTTGATTATTTCATAATTTCATCAATACATTTCTTAATGCAAAAATCGAGTGAAAAAAAAAAAATACAGATAACCCAGAATATGGGTTGTATTTTTCTAACCCATTTTAGGTTGTTTTAACCCAACAACATGGTCATTTTTAACAAATTGTTGGGTAGAAAATATAACCCAACATGCTGGGTCAAAGCCATAACCCAACCCTGCTGGGTCAGAACAACCCAGCGATGGCTCGGTCCATATTTGACCCAGCACTTGGTTACCAATATGACCCAAGTTGGGTTATTTTTAACCCAGCAGTTTTAAGAGTGTAGTGACCAGTTGGTTAATATAGATGTTGAATAGAGTGGGACTCAGACAGCATAGTGACCAGTTGGTTAATATAGATAGAATATAGATATAGAATATGAACTCCTCCTTGTAGCCACCAAATCCACCCTTTCCAAAATCAATAGTTTCACTCTTCCTATTGACAACACCTTGGTCTCCCCTTCCCCTCAGGTCAAGAGTCTGGGTGTCATCCTTGACTCCTCCCTCTCCTTTCAGTCACACATAAATAATATCTGCCGGTCTGCATACTTCCACCTACGTAATGTTAACCGCCTCCGTCCGTCCCTTACCACTCACACTGCCTCCATCCTTATCCACAGCCTCATCACCTCCCGCCTTGATTACTGTAACTCCCTTCTTTTTGGCCTTCCTCAAAAATCCCTCCATAAACTTCAACTTCTTCAGAACTCAGCAGCTCGTGTCATCACCAGAACCCCGTCTTTTCATCATATAACCCCTGTCCTTCAGCAGCTCCATTGGCTTCCAGTTCAATTCAGAATACAATTTAAAATCCTTCTCTATACTTTCAAAGCCATCCATAACCTTGCTCCTCCATATCTATCAGAACTCCTTCACATCGCCGTTCCCTCCCGCTCCCTCAGATCCTCCTCCTCTATCCACCTCACTGTCCCCCCAGCTCGACTTGTCACCATGGGGAACAGAGCCTTCAGCCGCTCTGCTCCCCAGCTCTGGAACTCACTCCCACCTGACCTCCGCAATATCGACTCTCTCCCCCTGTTCAAAACTAGACTCAAAACCCATCTGTTCCAGCTTGCTTATTTGTAAATACACTGTCCCTGTAATTTGTTTTGCCTTGTTTTGTTTTGTTTTGTTTTGCTTTATTTTGTTATAACTCTGTTCCCTCTATTTCGCTTTTTTGTCTGTAAAGCGACCTTGAGTGTTAAGAAAGGCGCTGTTAAATAAAATGTATTATTATTATTATTATTATAGATGTTGAATAGAGTGGGACTCAGACAGCATAGTGACCAGTTGGTTAATATAGATGTTGAATAGAGTGGGACTCAGACAGCATAGTGGCCAGTTGGTTAATATAGATGTTGAATAGAGTGGGACTCAGACAGCATAGTGGCCAGTTGGTTAATATAGATGTTGAATAGAGTGGGACTCAGACAGCATAGTGGCCAGTTGGTTAATATAGATGTTGAATAGAGTGGGACTCAGACAGCATAGTGACCAGTTGGTTAATATAGATGTTGAATAGAGTGGGACTCAGACAGCATAGTGACCAGTTGGTTAATATAGATGTTGAATAGAGTGGGACTCAGACAGCATAGTGACCAGTTGGTTAATATAGATGTTGAATAGAGTGGGACTCAGACAGCATAGTGACCAGTTGGTTAATATAGATGTTGAATAGAGGTGGACTCAGACAGCATAGTGACCAGTTGGTTAATATAGATGTTGAATAGAGGTGGACTCAGACAGCATAGTGGCCAGTTGGTTAATATAGATGTTGAATAGAGTGAGACTCAGACAGCATAGTGACCAGTTGGTTAATATAGATGTTGAATAGAGTGGGACTCAGACAGCATAGTGACCAGTTGGTTAATATAGATGTTGAATAGAGTGGGACTCAGACAGCATAGTGACCAGTTGGTTAATATAGATGTTGAATAGAGTGGGACTCAGACAGCATAGTGACCAGTTGGTTAATATAGATGTTGAATAGAGTGAGACTCAGACAGCATAGTGACCAGTTGGTTAATATAGATGTTGAATAGAGTGGGACTCAGACAGCATAGTGGCCAGTTGGTTAATATAGATGTTGAATAGAGGTGGACTCAGACAGCATAGTGGCCAGTTGGTTAATATAGATGTTGAATAGAGGTGGACTCAGACAGCATAGTGGCCAGTTGGTTAATATAGATGTTGAATAGAGGTGGACTCAGACAGCATAGTGGCCAGTTGGTTAATATAGATGTTGAATAGAGTGAGACTCAGACAGCATAGTGACCAGTTGGTTAATATAGATGTTGAATAGAGGTGGACTCAGACAGCATAGTGGCCAGTTGGTTAATATAGATGTTGAATAGAGTGGGACTCAGACAGCATAGTGACCAGTTGGTTAATATAGATGTTGAATAGAGTGGGACTCAGACAGCATAGTGACCAGTTGGTTAATATAGATGTTGAATAGAGTGGGACTCAGACAGCATAGTGACCAGTTGGTTAATATAGATGTTGAATAGAGTGGGACTCAGACAGCATAGTGGCCAGTTGGTTAATATAGATGTTGAATAGAGTGGGACTCAGACAGCATAGTGACCAGTTGGTTAATATAGATGTTGAATAGAGTGGGACTCAGACAGCATAGTGGCCAGTTGGTTAATATAGATGTTGAATAGAGTGGGACTCAGACAGCATAGTGGCCAGTTGGTTAATATAGATGATGAATAGAGTGGGACTCAGACAGCATAGTGGCCAGTTGGTTAATATAGATGTTGAATAGAGTGGGACTCAGACAGCATAGTGGCCAGTTGGTTAATATAGATGTTGAATAGAGTGGGACTCAGACAGCATAGTGGCCAGTTGGTTAATATAGATGATGAATAGAGTGGGACTCAGACAGCATAGTGGCCAGTTGGTTAATATAGATGTTGAATAGAGTGGGACTCAGACAGCATAGTGACCAGTTGGTTAATATAGATGTTGAATAGAGTGGGACTCAGACAGCATAGTGACCAGTTAGTTAATATAGATGTTGAATAGAGTGGACTCAGACAGCA
>CM057258.1:556011-563511 GCA_029931835.1 Etheostoma nigrum
ACACACACACACAGACATACACACACACACACACAGACACACACACTCACACACACACACACAGACACACACTCACACACACACACACTCACACACACACACACAGACACACACACACAGACATACACACACACGCACACACAGACATACACACACACGCACACACAGATATACACAGACATACACACACACACACGCACACAGACATACACACACACACACACACACACACAGACATACACACACACACACACAGACATACACACAAACACATACACACTCACACAGACACATACACACACACACACACACACACTCTCACTCGCACACACTCACACACACACACTCCCATCTGTTAATGGTGAACCTGACGTAGTGTGGTGCACTTTAACAGATTAGAGCGGAGAGAGAGAGATTAGAGATTTCCTGACTATTAAACCAAAAACCCTGAGTCCTACATTTCCCATAATGCACCTGGACAGTGTCTTTCAGAGACCAGGTATATGAATCTCAACTTGTTCAATCATCAGGACGAAAGACAGTCTGCTTGGGTTTAGACTACTAGTAAAGTTGATCAAAACATGGAGGGGTCTTCCTCCAACCCCTCCCACCTGAGAATGTTCCGTCTTCAAATGTAAAGCAGAGAAAGTTGGTCTGCTAATGACTGCTGATTGGTCGGTGAAGGACCCCATAACAAGCTAGCATTCAGCTAATGACTGCTGATTGGTCGGTGAAGGACCCCATAACAAGCTAGCATTCAGCTAATGACTGCTGATTGGTCGGTGAAGGACCCCATAACAAGCTATTATTCTGCTAATGAATGCTGATTGGTCGGTGAAGGACCCCATAACAAGCTATTATTCTGCTAATGAATGCTGATTGGTCGGTGAAGGACCCCATAACACGCTAGCATGCTAATGAATGCCGATTGGTTGGTCAAGGACCCCATAACACGCTAACATGCTAAGGAATGCTGATTGGTTGGTCAAGGACCCCATAACACGCTAGCATGCTAATGACTGCTGATTGGTCGGTGAAGGACCCCATAACACGCTAGCATGCTAATGACTGCTGATTGGTCGGTGAAGGACCCCATAACACGCTAGCATGCTAATGACTGCTGATTGGTCTGTGAAGGACCCCATAACACGCTAGCATGCTAATGACTGCTGATTGGTTGGTCAAGAACCCCATAACAAGCTAGCACCCTGCTAATGACTGCTGATTGGTTGGTCAAGGACTCCATAACACGCTAGCATGCTAATGAATGCTGATTGGTCGGTGAAGGACCCCATAACACGCTAACATGCTAATGAATGCTGATTGGTCGGTGAAGACAGAGAGAGACAGAGACTTTTTTTTTTCTTGTTCGACACTTTTGTTGCTTTTCCACCAACGTTTTTGTTTTTTTTGCACGTTTTTCATCCTTTTCCCGAAATGTTTGTAACTTTAAGATTCTTTTATGAAAAAATTAAAATGCTGTGAAAGTGAAGCTGTAGGGGCCGACGTGATATCCTTAGACCATGACACCGAATCTGACCGGGGACAACCCAGAGTGTTGCTCCTCTCCCAGAATGCATCTGTGCAGCTGTGAGAGTATCATGATGCTCTCTCTAGGCTTACTGTGGTCCAGCGGGCCGCCGGGCTCGGACCCCCGGTCCGTGTCTCCGTCCAGGCTGCAGGACGCCCGCCGTCCCGTACGTCTCTGCAGAAGCTCCCTCCTCTTCCTGTCGGACACAGGAAGCAGCTGGACGTGCAGGACGCCGCAGGGCTCCGAGCGCCGCCGCAGCGCCCGTCTGTCCTCGTCCGTCTGCTTCCTGTCCGCCTGCTTCCTGTCCATCTGCTTCCTGTCCGTCTGCTTCCTGTCCGTCTGCTTCCTGTCCGCCTGCTTCCTGTCCATCTGCTTCCTGTCCGTCTGCTTCCTGTCCGTCTGCTTCCTGTCCGCCTGCTTCCTGTCCGTCTGCTTCCTGTCCGTCTGCTTCCTGTCCGCCTGCTTCCTGTCCATCTGCTTCCTGTCCGTCTGCTTCCTGTCCGTCTGCTTCCTGTCCGCCTGCTTCCTGTCCATCTGCTTCCTGTCCGTCTGCTTCCTGTCCGTCTGCTTCCTGTCCGCCTGCTTCCTGTCCGTCTGCTTCCTGTCCGTCTGGTTCCTGTCCGTCTGCTTCCTGTCCGTCTGCTTCCTGTCCGCCTGCTTCCTGTCCATCTGCTTCCTGTCCGTCTGCTTCCTGTCCGTCTGCTTCCTGTCCGCCTGCTTCCTGTCCATCTGCTTCCTGTCCATCTGCTTCCTGTCCGTCTGCTTCCTGTCCGTCTGCTTCCTGTCCGTCTGCTTCCTGTCCATCTGCTGCAACACGATACGATACAATATATGTATGTATATATATTATTAATGTTAATATTTTTATGTTAACGTCTCTAATTTTGGTACGTGGTCCAAGTGGCATAGCTAACAAATTTAATTAATTAATTAATTTTTTCAATTTAATTTTGGTATGTGGTCTGAGTGGCGTACGTAGCTAACTAATTCATTGAAATTTTTTTTTTTAATTTACCTCTCCGGGGAACCATCACCTTATCGTGGTGGAGAGGTTTGTGTGTCCCTATGAACCTGAGGGCTGTGTTGTCTGGAGCTTTGTGCTCCTGGTAAGGTCTCCCATGGCAAAGAGGTCTCAGGGGAGGGGCCAGACAAAGAATGGTTCAAAAACCCTATGAAAAAGCGAGGAAGGGATCGAGGTACCCCGCCAGGAGGAAGCCCGGGGCCCCCGTCTGGAGCCAGGCCCAGACAAAAGCCCAGACAAAGCCCGAAAAAGCTATGTGGCACTTTTCCCTCCAGCCCATGTGCCCACCACCTGTGGGGGGATCCAAAGGGGTCGGGTCCGTTGCCGTATGGGTGGCAGCGAAGGTCAGGGGCTTCGACGGACCAGACCCGGGCGGCAGAGGCTGGCTCTGGGGACGTGGACTGTCTCCTCTCTGTGGGGGAAGGAGCCGGAACTTGTGCGGGAGGTGGAGCGCTACCAGTTAGATCTGGTGGGGCTTACCTCTACGCACAGTCTCGGTTCTGGAACCATACTCCTGGATAGGGGTTGGACTCTGTCCCACTCCGGAGTTGCCCAGGGTGTGAGGCGCCGGGCGGGTGTGGGGATACTCAAAAGCCCCCGGCTGAGCGCCGCTGCGTTGGAGTTCACCCCGGTGGACGAGAGGGTCGCCTCCCTACGCCTGCGGGTGATGGGGGGAAAACTCTGACTGTTGTTTGTGCATATGCACCAAACAAGAGTTCTGAGTATTCGGCCTTCTTGGAGACCTTGAATGGAGTCCTGTATGGGGCTCCAGTGGGGGACTCCATAGTTCTGCTGGGGGACTTCAACGCACACGTGGGTGATGATGGAGATACTTGGAGAGGCGTGATTGGGAGGAACGGCCTCCCTGATCTGAACCAGAGTGGTTGTCTGTTGTTGGACTTCTGTGCTAGTCATGGATTGTCCATAACAAACACCATGTTCGAACATAGGGATGCTCATAAGTGTACGTGGTACCAGAGCACCCTAGGGTGCTCATAAGTGTATGTGGTCCCAGAGCACCCTAGGCCAAAGATCAATGATCAATTTCATAATCATTTCATCTGATCTGAGGCCGTATGTTTTGGGAGGAGGCCTTGGGGAAGACCCAGGACCAGGTGGAGGGACGTCCAGCTGGGAGGAGGCCTCGGGGAAGACCCAGGACTAGGTGGAGGGAATATATCTCCAACCTGGCCTGGGAACGCCTCGGGATCCCCCAGTCGGAGCTGGTTGATGTGGCTCGGGAAAGGGAAGTTTGGGGTCCCCTACTGGAGCTGCTGCCCCCGAGACCTGATACCGGATAAGAGGATGAAGATGGAGTTAAATTTTTTATAAAAAATTTAATTTTTCAATTAATTAATTAATTTTGGTACGTGGTCCGAGTGGAGTAGCAAGCTGATTTTAATAATTTAATTGATAAATGAATTAAATTATTTAATTAAATTATTAAAAATGTTTTTTTTTAATTTTGTATTAATACTTTTTAATAGTAATTTTAATTTTTTAATTATTTATTTATTTATATATTTTTATTTTTAATAATAGTATTAATTTTTTTATTAATTAATTAATTAATTTTGGTACGTGGTCCGAGTGGAGTAGCAAGCTGATTTTAATAATTTAATTAATAAATGAATTAAATTATTTAATAAAATTATTAAAAATGTTTTTTAATTTTGTATTAATAATTTTAATAGTAATTTTAATTTTTTGTATTATTTATTTATATATTTTTATTTTTAATAATAGCATTAATTTATTAATTAGTTATTTAATTTCGGTACGTGGTCCGAGTGGCGTAGCTAGCTGATTTAACTAATTTAATTAAATTAAAGCTGTGAAAGACGCTTACATCGTGTCTCGACCCCCCCGCTCCGTCCTGCTCCAGGATCCAGGACGCGGACGTCCTCCTGTCCCTCCCGCCGCCCGTCTCCGTCTTCTTCCTGTCTTTCTTCTTCTCTTCCTCCAAGTGGGATTCTGACTTCCTGCGTTCCTTCTTCCCGCCGCGCTCGCTCTTCTTCTGCGCCGTCTTCCCGTCGTCCTGCGTCCGTCCAAACGGTTCAGACGTCCTCCTCCGCGTCCGTCTGTCCGTCTCCTCCTCTTCCTCGTCTTCCTCTCCTCCGTACGGCTCGCTCTTCCTCCTCTCCGTCCACCTCTTCATCATCAGGCTGCTCAGACGCTTCATCCCTTCATCGTCTCACTGACCCCGAGTCAGAGGTCTAATGTACGGAACTCTGCTCTGATTGGCTGCTGGAACCCAAACAACCCGGAGAAGAAGAGGGAAGAAGAGGATGAAGAGGAGAAGAAGGAGAAAATGTCTTCAAACTGCTTCTAAAAACAGGAAAGTAGAATCCAGTTCACTCCGATAGAGAGACAGGAAGTTAAAAAGGCGGAGTCCTCGGAGATTATGGTCCCGGGTGAGTCCCTCTCTCTCTCTCTCTCCTCTCCCTCTCCCTCTCCCTCTCCCTCTCTCCCTCTCCCTCTCCCTCCCTCTCCCCTCCCTCTCCCTCTCCCTCTCTCTCTCTCTCTCCCTCTCCCTCTCCCTCCCTCTCCCTCCCTCTCCTCTCTCTCTCTCTCTCCCTCTCCCTCTCCCTCTCCCTCTCCCTCTCTCTCTCTCTGATGCGTTTCTCTGGGTTTATTTAAGGACAAGGGATTTAATATCACCCTGTTTATTGTCAGAGACACACACACATACACACACACACACAGACACACACACACACACACACACACACACAGACACACACACACACATACACACACACACACACACACACACACACACACACACATACACAGACACACACACATACACACACACACACACACAGACACATACACACACACACAGACACACACACACACACACACAGAGACACACACACACACACACACACACACACACACACACACACACAGAGATCTAGTTCTAGTGTCCTTGCAGAAGGAAAACAGAAACCGGAGGGATTTGAACTCTCAACCTTCAGATCTCCTCCTCAACCAGCTGAGCCGCCCGACGCTGTGACATCACAACGTCACAGCTCTGAGTCCTCGAAGTCTGAGTCAACAGTGACCCTGAGTCAACATGTTGACCCAGAGATTAGTCTGAGTCAACATGTTACCAAGATCTAGTCAACATGTTGACCCAGAGATTAGTCTGAGTCAGGTAGTTATTGCTTGCTTATAACCTGCACACGCACACACACACACATGCACACACGCACGCGCACACACACACACACACACACATGCACACACGCACGCGCACACACACACACACACACACACACGCACACACACACACACGCACGCACGCACACACACGCACACACACACACAGACCTCTGTCCTTGTCTCTCTTGTTGCGTGTGAACAGTTTGATGGAAGACGAGGGTTGCTGGTTTGAGTCCCGGGACCTGAAAATTCCACTGAAACTCATCCTGAAACACAAACACACACACACACACATACAAACACACACACACACACACACATACAAACACACACACACACACACACACACACACATACAAACAAACACACACACACATCAATAAATCACATCTAATGTGTGTCTGTACATATATATATATATACATGTGTGTGTGTGTGTGTGTGTGTACAGTCTGTGGTGTGTACCTGCGGGGGGGTTTGGGGGACTCCTGCTGGGGGGGAGGGTTTTTGGGGGACTGGGACTCGTGCTGTGTGAGGCGGAGCGAGGCCTGAACGGAGCCCGATGGAAGAAGCTCCTGCTGGGGCTCAGAGCCCCCGCCTGCAGGACAGAACACACTCAGACTCCACCTCATTCCCCCCTCTCATTCCCCCTGCTCTGGCGTTCCCCCTCTCATTCCCCCTGCTCTGGCGTTCCCCCTCTCATTCCCCCTGCTCTGGTGTTCCCCCTCTCATTCCCCCTGCTCTGGTGTTCTCCCCTCTCATTCCCCCTGCTCTGGTGTTTCCCCCTCTCATTCCCCCTGCTCTGGTGTTCCCCCTCTCATTCCTCCTGCTCTGGTGTTCCCCCTCTCATTCCCCCTGCTCTGGTGTTTCCCCCTCTCATTCCCCCTGCTCTGGTGTTTCCCCCTCTCATTCCTCCTACTCTGGTGTTTCCCCCTCTCATTCCCCCTGCTCTGGTGTTTCCCCCTCTCATTCCCCCTGCTCTGGCGTTCCCCCTCTCATTCCCCCTGCTCTGGTGTTCCCCCTCTCATTCCTCCTACTCTGGTGTTCCCCCTCTCATTCCCCCTGCTCTGGTGTTTCCCCCTCTCATTCCCCCTCTCATTCCCCCTGCTCTGGTGTTTCCCCTTCTCATTCCCCCCTCTCATTCCCCCTGCTCTGGTGTTTCCCCCTCTCATTCCCCCTGCTCTGGTGTTTCCCCTCTCATTCCTCCTGCTCTGGTGTTTCCCCCTCTCATTCCCCCTGCTCTGGTGTTTCCCCCTCTCATTCCCCCCTCTCATTCCCCCTGCTCTGGTGTTTCCCCTCTCATTCCTCCTGCTCTGGTGTTTCCCCCTCTCATTCCCCCTGCTCTGGTGTTCCCCCCTCTCATTCCCCCTGCTCTGGTGTTCCCCCTCTCATTCCTCCTACTCTGGTGTTTCCCCCTCTCATTCCCCCTGCTCTGGCGTTTCCCCCTCTCATTCCTCCTACTCTGAAGTTCCCCCTCTCATTCCTCCTACTCTGGTGTTTCCCCCTCTCATTCCCCCTGCTCTGGTGTTCCCCCTCTCATTCCTCCTACTCTGGAGTTCCCCCTCTCATTCCTCCTACTCTGGTGTTTCCCCCTCTCATTCCTCCTACTCTGGTGTTTCCCCCTCTCATTCCTCCTGCTCTGGTGTTTCCCCCTCTCATTCCTCCTGCTCTGGTGTTTCCCCCTCTCATTCCTCCTGCTCTGGTGTTTCCGAGCCCCTATCGTGGACCAGTGAAGTCAAACCAATCAAAATGGTTTCTTCGTGTAAAGGCCCCTTTA
>CM057258.1:568511-591011 GCA_029931835.1 Etheostoma nigrum
CTGTATTTATATATCTTTTCTAGTCTGAACAACTATTCAAAGCGCTTTTACATCATACAGGAACCATTCACCATTCACACACATTCATACACTGTGGCCGAGGCTGCCGTACAAGGTGCCATCTGCTCATCAGATAAACATGCACACACATTCACACTCTGGGTTCAGTGTCTTGCCCAAGGACACTTCGACGTGGGACCGCAGGGCCAGGGATTGAACCACCAACCTTCCAATTGGCAGGCAACCGCTCTACCGCTGAGCCACAGCCGCCCCAGTCAGCTCGACCGCAGTTGCTAGTTGCATGGGTGGTCAGTTCAGTGTCAGTGGTCACTGTAACGTTATTCCACTAGTGGGGCACGCATAAATTGCACAAATCCACAATATCCTACTCCCTGGGTTTTAGTTCTGAGATGGGAGTTTGTGGAAACACAACCCAGGCTTGTCTCTTTTAGGTTTGTGCATCCAATTGAACACCAAAAACCTGTTGATTGATGTCCCAGGTACCACAGCCTATGTTGCCCCAAGTTCCAGAGCTATGGGTGTCCCAGATTCAATAGTCTGCTGTTCCAGGTTCCACTCTGTTGTCACCTGGTTCCACCGGTTGCGGTTCCTGGTCTCACGTCGTACGGCTGTCCATCAGTGGGGTCTCGTCACTGCTTTAATCTTTCTGAGCTATTCCACCAACATCTGCGACTTCTTGATCATCCACCATAGGTGCTTTGTCCTGGGGCCGTCAGTCTGGCCCTCTACCCTGCCCCACTGACGGTTTCTGTTCCACCCCTGCACATTCCCCCATTCTTCACTTCCCCAGACACTTGCCCCTGAGACTGTAGGCTGTAGTCTTCATCAGCCCACCTCAGCTCCACTTTTTGCCCATTTTTTGAATAGGCCTACAGAGCCACTGGGAGCTGCCCACTTTGATCTTCATTTTAGGTCTTCAGAAACCTATGGGTGATGGCACGGAGACTACATCTATATTTTGGACCGTCTATGGCTTCAAACAGTGATGTGATTGCCAGAGAGAGTATTTATTGATAACCACGCCACTTGATCTATAGTCCCCTTCATCCTGACATTTATCAATTTATGAACCAAAACAGCAGGTGGCAGCTTTCTGCTCCCTGATTATCTAGAGATTGTTGGTACAATGTTTTGTTACAATAACTTATAAAAGGTTTTTCATTTTAAAATGAATGTCTTTGTGTTGACAGAGAGAAGAGGACTGATGTCTCTGAGGAGGAGCAGCTGTCCCGCTGTGCTTTGTGTCAGGACGTCCTGAAGGATATAGTCTCTTGCAGTTGTGGACACTGGTTCTGCAGACAGTGCATCAACCAGTTTTCATCAGGAGACTTATGCTGTCCCCTGTGTGTAGAAAGATCCAGAACAAGTAAGACTATACAGTGAGGAAAATAAGTATTTGAACACGCTGCTATTTTGCAAGTTCTCCCACTTAGAAATCATGGAGGGTCTGAAATTGTCATCGTAGGTGCATGTCCACTGTGAGAGACATAATCTAAAAAAAACATCCAGAAATCACAATGTATGATTTTTTAACTATTTATTTGTATGATACAGCTGCAAATAAATATTTGAACACCTGAGAAAATCAATGTTAATATTTGGTACAGTAGCCTTTGTTTGCAGTTCCAGAGGTCAAACGTTTCCTGTAGTTCTTCACCAGGTTTGACACACTGCAGAAGGGATTTTGGCCCACTCCTCCACACAGATCTTCTCTAGATCAGTCAGGTTTCTGGGCTGTCGCTGAGAAACACGGAGTTAGAGCTCCCTCCAAAGATTCTCTATTGGGTTTAGGTCTGGAGACTGGCTAGGCCCCCCCAGAACCTTGATATGCTTCTTCCAGAGCCCCTCCTTGGTTCTCCTGGCTGTGTGCTTCGGGTCATTGTCATGTTGGAAGACCCAGCCTCGACCCATCTTCAATGCTCTAACTGAGGGAAGGAGGTTGTTCCCCAAAATCTCTCAATACATGGCCCCGGTCCTCCTCTCCTTAATACAGTGCAGTCGCCCTGTCCCATGTGCAGAAAAACACCCCCAAAGCATGATGCTACCCCCCATGCTTCACAGTAAGGATGGTGTTCTTGGGATGGTCCTCATCATTCTTCTTTCTCCAAACACGGTTAGTGGAATTATGACCAAAAAGTTCTATTTTGGTCTCATCTGACCACATGACTTTCTCCCATGACTCCTCTGGATCATCCAAATGGTCATTGGCAAACTTAAGACGGCCTTGACATGTGCTGGTTTAAGCAGGGGAACCTTCCGTGCCATGCATGATTTCAAACCATGACGTCTTGGTGTATTACCAACAGTAACCTTGGAAACGGTAGTCCCAGCTCTTTTCAGGTCATGGACCAGCTCCTCCAGTGTAGTTCTGGGCTGATTTCTCACCTTTCTTAGGATCATTGAGACCCCACGAGGTGAGATCTTGCATGGAGCCCCAGTACGAGGGAGATTGACAGTCATGTTTAGCTTCTTCCATTTTCTAAGGATTGCTCCAACAGTGGACCTTTTTTCACCAAGCTGCTTGGACATGTCCCCGTAGCCCTTTCCAGCCTTGTGGAGGTGGACAATTTTGTCTCTAGTGTCTTCGGACAGCTCTTTGGTCTTGGCCATGTTAGTAGTTGGATTCTTACTGATTGTATGGGGTGGACAGGTGTCTTTATACAGCTAACAACCTCAAACAGGTGCATCTAATTTAGGATAATAAATGGAGTGGAGGTGGACATTTTCAAGGCATACTAACAGGTCTTTGAGGGTCAGAATTCTAGCTGATAGACAGGTGTTAAAATACTTATTTGCAGCTGTATCATACAAATAAATAGTTAAAAAATCATACATTGTGATTTCAGGATTTTTTTTTAGATTATGTCTCTCACAGTGGACATGCACCTACGATGACAATTTCAGACCCCTCCATGATTTCTAAGTGGGAGAACTTGCAAAATAGCAGCGTGTTCAAATACTTATTTTCCTCACTGTACATTTGTCTGATGATGTTTTGAAAACAAGATTCTGTGTTGCAACAGTGATTACATTTAAAGAAATCTAAGTCCTCCATTTTCATTCCTTTTAAAATGTTAAATTACAAATACATCAGAAAATGCTTCTTACCTTCATTCACCTTAAGTGAATGTAGCCTTGGCCAGGAGTGGTTGATGTCCTCAGGTGGTACCCGTCATTCATTGGGTGTTTCGATCCTTAACCACAACACCCTCCCGATGGTGGGTCGGCAGTGGTGGCCAAGTCACTGCCCATCTTCACCTCCTGGCTTCCAGCTCAACTCCTCCCTCCTGCTCCATAACAAGCAAGAGGTTCTTTCCGCTGCCTCCCCCGTCCTGCGAGCTGCTGTCTTTCTCTCCTTCCCTGTCATTCCAATGGTTGTGAGCATTCTCCACACTGACAGCTGACCTTAACCAGGAACAGCCATGCCTGCCATCCTTTCCCCCTGCCGTCATGCAGAAGGTCTTGGTATTTGGCGCTCTTCCTTTCAATGGCCTGTTCACACCCCTCTTCCCATGGGACTGTAAGTTCTATGAGGATGATCTGTTTTGCCTCTTCAGACCACAGTACCACATCCGGCCTCAGGGTTGTTTGGGCAACCTGGGGTTGTCAGTCAGGTTGCCTTTGCTGGATTTAGCCTCACAGATCATCTGACTGAGAACTCTGGTGTGGTCCAGGCATCCAGAGAAGCCTGGAATTCCAGCTTTCTGGATAGCAGTGTTGATATATCCATTCTCTGTCATGTACGAGGTCATCCTCTTGGCCAGTACCAAAAAGAAGATTTTGCCTTCTACACTTAGCAGTGAGATTGTTCTGAAATGGTCAATGGTTGAGGAGTTCTCCTCCTCTGGCACGAGATAGCCCTCTGCCTTCTACCAGCATGATGGAATGTTACCCTTTCTCCAGATCTTCCAGAACAACTTCAACAGCTTCCAAAGGAGCTTTGGGCATTTCTTATACATCTTGTAGGGTATACAGCTTGGGCCGTGGGCAGATCCTGTTCTGGCCTTCTTCACCACCTCTTGGACTTCCTTCCAGGATGGTTCACTGATGTTGATGCTCGGGTTGGCATCCAGGGCCTGGTTTCTGAAGATGTCATTATGGGTCTCCCTCAAGAACGCCTCCACATCGCCTCTTGGGCTGGTCAGTCTTCCAGATTTTGCTTCACCCAGCAGTGTTCTGGTGAACCGGAAGGGGTCTTTGGTGAACTGGGATCTTTTGTACTCCCTATCCTTCCTCTTCATCCAAGTGCTTGCAGCTCTTCAGAGTCTGCAGAGGTGATCCCAGAGTTGTCAGATCCTTCCCTTTCATCAGCAGGGGCTCTTTTGAATTGCTTGGTGAGAGTCTTGATTTCTCCCCTCAGATGATGAATTCCCCTTTCTCTTCTGCTTGGCTGGTATGAAGGCTTGATGTTGACTTTCTTCTCCTCAATTCCAAAATGCTCCCTTGCCAGGTTGTAGGTTATTATTGTGAGAGTATTGACTTTCTGCACAGCTGTCCCTGCTAGTGTTGTTTCTAGCACTTTGTCAAGCTCTTGGTCTAGTTGGTACCACTCTTTGTTGTCGTTCGTCTGGGGCCATTTGATTTGTTTCCTCGCAGGCTGGGGTTGGCATCATGTGGGTCCCTCCGGAGGTCTTGAGGTGACACAGGTGCTGAGAGATCTCCAGTGGTGTGGGGTGCATCCTGCCTGGAGTTCTACTGCATCTCACCAGGTGCTACCACTGTGCGCTGCTCCTGTGACCCCTCTTTTCCACAGTTGGTTTGGCTTTGGTGTATCTTAAGCCCCCTTTTGTTCTTGCAGATCTTTCCACAATGAAGATTTACTTCCAATGCACCCCCGTTAATGTTATTTGGGTGAGCCGTCTCTGTGTCCATAGTTCATTCCTGGCCGTTACCGTTGTGTCCGTCCTGTCGAGTCTCTCATCCTCCCCCCTCTCGGGAGACTCTGGAGTCATTGCTCTGTATTACTTTATGTAGCTTGAGTTGGTGCCCTCTTGCGAGCATATTCAGTTCAATAATGAAAACTAACACTATTAATGAATATACTTTTTGTATTTTCTCACAGTGTTCACTGTTAAATGTGAACTTCAGAGCCTTGTGAAGGGGAAATGTGAACGAGTAACTGAGGGACCCGATGAAACAGGAAGTGGAACCCCCCTCAGCAGGATCTACACTGCGGTCTACCTTACAGACGAACTGAGTGAAGAGGTTAATACCCAACATGAGGTGAGGCAGCTGGAGACATCTTCCAAGATGGAGACCCTCCATGACTCTCCAATCAAGTGCAGCGACATCTTTAAAGCCTCACCTGGCCAACAGAAACCCATCAGAGTCGTTATGATGATCGGCGTCGCTGGCGTTGGAAAAACCTTCTCAGTGCAGAAGTTCTGTCTGGACTGGGCCGAGGGGTTGGAGAACCAAGATGTCGATCTGGTGATTCCTCTTTCCTTCAGGGAGCTGAACCTGATCAGAGATGAGCAGTACAGTCTTCTGGAGCTGCTCCGTGTTTTCCATCCAACATTACAGGAGGTCCCAGCAGAGCAGCTCGCTGCCTCCAGACTTCTCTTCATCTTTGACGGCCTGGATGAAAGCAGACTTTCACTGGATTTCAACAAGAGGAAGGCTGTTCCTGATGTCACACAGAAGGCATCAGTCAACGTGCTGTTGACAAACCTCATCCAAAGGAAGCTGCTTCCCTCGGCTCTCATCTGGATAACTTCCCGACCTGCAGCAGCCAATCAGATCCCTCCTGCGTGTGTTGACAGGGTAACAGAAGTACGAGGCTTCACTGACGACCAGAAGGAGGAGTACTTCAGGAAGAGAGTCAGTGATGAAGAGCTGTCCAGCAGAATCATCTCCCACATCAAGACATCCAGGAGCCTCCACATCATGTGTCTGATCCCAGTCTTCTGCTGGATCACTGCTACAGTTCTGGACCACATGTTGACTACAGACCAGAGAGGAGAGCTGCCCAAGACCCTGACTGACATGTACTCCCACTTCCTGCTGGTTCAGACAAAGAGGAAGAAGCTCAAGTATGCTGAGGGACATGAGACGAGTCCACAGGAGCTGACGGAGGCTGACAGGGAAGTTCTTCTGAAGCTGGGGAGGCTGGCGTTTGAACAACTGGAGAAAGGAAACATCATGTTCTACCAAGAAGACCTGGAGCGCTGTGGTCTGGATGTCACAGAGGCCTCGCTGTACTCAGGAGTTTGTACACAGATCTTCAAAACAGAGAGTGGGATCTTGCAGAAACAATTCTACTGCTTCGTTCATCTGAGCATTCAGGAGTTTCTGGCTGCAGTCTACCTGTTCCACTGTTACACCAACAGGAACACACAGGTACTCAAGGACTTCCTGGGAGAAGACTGGAAATACAAGAGCATTGATATATCTCTGGATGATGATGACAGGGACATAGAACATTCCCAGTCCGTGGATGAAGATGATGGTATTGATGATGACTGGAACAATGTCCATTCCCCACCCATGGATAAAGATGATGGTGTTGATGATGACAGGGACAATGTCCTTTCCCCACCCATGGATAAAGATGATAGTGTTGATGATGACAGGGACAATGTCCTTTCCCCACCCATGGATAAAGATGATAGTGTTGATGATGACAGGGACAATGTCCTTTCCCCACCCATGGATAAAGATGATAGTGTTGATGATGACAGGGAAAATGACCCTTACCCATCCCTGGATGTCTTCCTGAAGAGAGCCATGGAGAAATCCCTGAGGAGTAAAAATGGCCACCTGGACCTGTTTGTCCGCTTCCTTCATGGCCTCTCCCTGGAGTCCAACCAGAGACTCTTAGGAGGCCTGCTGGGTCAGACAGACAACAGTCCAGAAATCATCCAGAGAGCCATCAACAACCTGAAGGAGATGAACAGTATAAAGATCTCTCCTGACAGAAGCATCAACATCTTCCACTGTCTGACGGAGATGAAGGACCACTCAGTCCATCAGGAGATCCAAGAATTCCTGAAGACAGAGAACAGATCAGAGAAGAAACTCTCTGAGATCCACTGCTCAGCTCTGGCCTACATGCTGCAGATGTCAGAGGAAGTTCTGGATGAGTTGGACCTGAAGAAGTACAACACATCCTTGGAGGGAAAACTGAGACTGATTCCAGCTGTGATGAACTGCAGAAATGCTCGGTAAGTCCAGATTTTATAGGAAATATGAAACTGTTTAACATCAAATGCATGAAGTAAATATAAACTGTCCTCCTAAATAATAACATATTTTGTAATATTTGTGTTTTGACAGACTTCCTGGCTGTCATCTCTCAAAGACTCACTGTGAAGTTGTGGCCTCAGCTCTGAAGTCCAACCCCTCCCATCTGAAAGAGCTGGACCTGAGTCTCAACAAGCTGCAGGATTCAGCAGTAAAGCTTCTATCTGCTGGACTGCAGAGTCCACACTGTAGACTGGAGACTCTGAGGTCAGTTTACTGACTTTTGATTATATAGTTTTATACCACATAAAGCATTTGATTTTTTTTTAGGAATTAGAAAGCACAGAAATTCAAAGGACTATCATGACAGTGTACCACTTAAAGGCTTTCCTTAAAACTCAATGGAAACAACAAGCACCATGAATTTAATTGATATTATGGCCGATATTACGCATTTCCCGAACTATTGGTATCAGCATTCATGTTTTTTTTTCTTCTGAATATTCATTCATCAGAATCATTTATAATAAGAAATAAATGATTCTGATAAATTAATATTTAAAAAATAAAATAAAAACGGACAGTCAACCATGTTATGCGTTTTGGCGTTGCATAGTCTGTCCACCAGAGGACGCTCTACACCGTCCCTGTTAGTGATGGCGTTGCATAGTCTGTCCACCAGAGGACGCTCTACAACGTCCCTGTTAGTGATGGCGTTGCATAGTCTGTCCACCAGAGGATGCTCTACAACGTCCCTGTTAGTGATGGCGTTGCATAGTCTGTCCACCAGAGGACGCTCTACACCGTCCCTGTTAGTGATGGCGTTGCATAGTCTGTCCACCAGAGGACGCTCTACAACGTCCCTGTTAGTGATGGCGTTGCATAGTCTGTCCACCAGAGGACGCTCTACAACGTCCCTGTTAGTGATGGTGTTGCATAGTCTGTCCACCAGAGGACGCTCTACACCGTCCCTGTTAGTGATGGCGTTGCATAGTCTGTCCACCAGAGGATGCTCTACAACGTCCCTTTTGGCAACACTGATTATGTTTTTTTTTTTTGTTGGAAGGACTTTAAGTTTTATATCTTAAGTTTATACATTTTCAACTTGAATATATTTTGATGTTCTGTTGTGACAATAAAACAAATTATCATTATTTTGTGAGAACTCAAATAACTACAAATAACTAATGTTAGGGAAATCTGTTTTCTTACGCATTTCTGGATTTTTAAAAAATATATATAGTATATTGGCCGACATATCGGATTTTTAAATAACCAAATATTTGTATCGGACTTAAAAATCCTTTATCGGTCGGGCTCTAGTACAAATGGATGGAAACGTCAAATTACAATATGAATGTACTAATCTCACTTGCACCTCCGTGCCCATGGTTCGAACTCCCTCCCATAAAGGTGAACTATCACTAACACTCAAAGTCTGTCTGTAAAAACAATCAACCAGTCTATTAACAGAGACCGTTCTCTATTAAGAGTGCCATAGTGTTCTTAATAGCATATCTTCCAGTAGATACAAATAAGGTAGAATCATCTGCGTAAAGCATTATTTTAAAAACTATGGTCCGAAGGTGGAGCCTTTTGGTTCCCTACATGTGACATCCATTACTGTGGACAGGTCCTCACCAACTTTACACACCTATTTACTGTTCGCCAACCAGGATTCAAACCAAGTTACTGTTATTTAGTGTAGCTCTGCTTTGCATTGGGTCAAATTACGACCCACATTACGCTTAAATAAATTATTTCACACTGATGAAATCCTTTTCTTATGAGCACCGGGGGGTTATGATGCTATGTGTTGCACCCTTTCTTTTCACAGCACCTTTCCTCTTGAAGTTTTTACCAGATGAATGGAGTTCTGGATGAGTTCAAGAACTCACTGATTATAACATAGTAATATTGAGCCACAGATAGAATTGTATTATGAATGGAATAATATCTTCATCATTTATTCTTTGTACAGATTGTGGGGTTGTGATTTGTCAGAGATCAGCTGTTCTTCACTGGCCTCAGCTCTGATGTCCAACCCTTCCCATCTGAGAGAGCTGGACCTGAGTGACAATGAGCTGCAGGATTCAGGATTGGAGTTGCTGTGTGATTTTCTGAGGAGTCCAAACTGTGGACTGAAGACTCTAAGGTCAGGTCACTGAGTGTCTGTTATTATAATATATATCATATGTTTAATTAACAATTTAACCTAATTGATATACATGCTAGCGATGTCACAAGAACCAATACATCTGTACCAAGTCAATGCCAAAATTGACTTGGTAAAAATTGATTTTCTAAAGTACCACATGTAATGTAGGCACAGGGGATGCAATTTTCTGGACTTAATGGGGGCAGCATGAACATATCCTACAAGATGCTAGTCTGCCATTAAATGCCAAAAAAGAAGAATACCTAACAGCACAGAAGAACAGTAAACAGCTCTTCATCTCCGTGCACACTTTTACATTGACCACAGTCAACTTCTGGCTTTAGCGTCTATCTATGGGAACAAGTTTCAAGAATTCACCAAGAACTTGGGATGGAAGCTGGGAACCTGGGGCTGAGGCTTTGGCTGAGGTTGGAATCAAATCCAAGCATTGACGTCAATGCTGCTGCCAGTTCTGCCGTTGTTTACCATTTTCTTTTTCTTCCAGTCTGTAGAAAGAGCAAAGTTGGTAGCCTTTCCTCTTTAGCGCCACCTCTGTTCAGTAGAAGACTGCAGCTAGTGTCACGACCACCACGCCCGTATAAATAGTTATGGCGATCCCATGATGTTACATTAGCGCACGCCAGCTGGGCTGCAGCTACTGTATAACGCCCTTAAGGCTTGGGATGGCAGCGGGGAACCTGGGGTTTGGGATGGAATCAATAACAGTATAATAATAACAATGTCAAGCTACTTTACTCAGGAAAGTGCTAGTAATTGATTAGGACACAGTAATGTTGAGCTACACAACAAAATCCAGAACATATCTGATTGGATTTTAAATATTGTATCTACTTTGCTTATTCTTTCTTCAGATTGAGGTGGTGCATATTGTCAGAGATCAGCTGTGCTGCTCTGGCCTCAGCTCTGAAGTCCAACCCCTCCCATCTGAGAGTGCTGGACCTGAGAGACAACAAGTTTCAGGATTCAGGAGTGAAGATGCTGTGTGACGTTCTGGAGAATCCAAGCTTTGAACTGGAAACTCTGAGGTCAGTTCCCTGACTCTGTTACTGTTATAGCTCTATTATGGTGAATAAAAATAAACAATTAAACTAAATTTATATGCAAACATAACTTACACCCAATATTTTAAATTTGCTTTTGTTCAAATGTATGTTTCTTGTATTCAGTGATGTCTGCAGTATGAAAATACTTGTGTTTCTTAAAGACAATGTAGGAAATGTCCACGGTCAAAATAATTGTAACCTGGAACTCTCTTGAGTTATCAAGTAACCTCAATATACGTGGTTTTCTTTGGAGGAAATGTGGAGGTTGTGGTGGTTTTATTTTAGCTGTGGTGATATGAGACTGATATTTATATCTTAAATATTAATATATCTTTGCTGCGAGATACTTTGCCTCCAGAGAAGCCTGGAGTCTGATGCTGTTTGGACCCTTGAAAGCGATGAAATGGGCTGATGTGATTGGCCATTATTAGAGCCCACCATTCCTGAACACTCCCTGTTTCATGTATATGTAAAAATCCAGGCTGAGTAGACGCAAACATGGTGTGACCATGGTTATGTGGAATCACCAGTGCCATTAACTGAATCTGAATATCATAAAATAACTGCTGTATTTGTGTTTTTCTTTTCAGGTTGGATGGCAGAGACTACAGGGCTGCACCTGACAGACATGAAGGATGTGAGTGAATATCTTAAAGAAACTGTTATTAAAGCAGGAGCACAGCTGAAGATGGGCTGCTGTGCTTTATGGCGCTGGTTAATCCCAGTAACCACAAAAAATCTGTTGCTTTGTTCCGTTCTGTGTTGCATGTTGGGTAAGACTGTCTGGAATCCTGGTATCGACCCATTTTGGACTCGATCTTGACCTAAACAGGATCTTTTTCTACATTCTGACTTTAATGGAGGGTTTTCAGTAGATACCAACAGGAAACGTGGGGGGAAAGTCATGCTACAAAGGGTTTTGGTCACCTTGAACGGTTTAGGAATATTGAATCACCAGAATGTCCAAAATTGAGTTTGACATCTTAATCCCCGACCAGATCTGTCCACGTCAAAGACCAACCCTGATGTGTCTGAGGACAGACGAGAGGATCAGCTGAGTCCTGATGATCCAGAGAGGTTGAAGCACCAGCAGCTTGTGGGTGGAGAGGCTCCCCATACAAAGGTCTGGGTTTCACTTTAACATTTTTATTCATTTTTCAAAACTGAAGAAGTCACTCGAATGAGAGGCGAATCATCTTCAGAGCACCTTTAACTCTAGGTTCTGTTCCCATTTCAACAAGTTCTAATCAACTCTTTTTGTTCCTTTTTCAGTCTCAGGAAATGTTATATTTCACACCTAAACTGCTGACAGAGTCTGAAAAGACTTCATACAGGTAACCAAATCATAAAATGCTGAATACTGTAACCGAGTCAACTGCTTTAAGTTCTTAAACCCCACCTGCTTTCAACACCTTAATCTAAAGGTTCACCCTTTCATTCTTAAAGGTGCACTATGACTTCCTGCATGGTCACTTCTGTTGAAGTTCCAAGTAAATTTCAAATAGAACAGAGCAAGCTCGCCGCTCCCCCCATGTTTCTGTAACTGACCCCCACCCCCTCCCCCAATTGAAAATCGGCTGAAACCGTGCAGGAACTCATAGTGCA
This sequence comes from Etheostoma nigrum, assembly GCA_029931835.1. Taxonomy (NCBI): domain Eukaryota; kingdom Metazoa; phylum Chordata; class Actinopteri; order Perciformes; family Percidae; genus Etheostoma; species Etheostoma nigrum. Next base: position 580,542 of record CM057258.1, read on the forward strand.
CCTTTAAGGTATTTGTATGCTCTACCAGAACTGCATGTCATGGTCTAACAGCTTCAGAAACTGATCCCCACACTCGTCACCTACCACTTCAACTCCTTTCAGTTCTTACACTTCACTTTAAACATGCATATGATTAACACTCCTGCAGCTGCTGCTTCTTTTCCCAGAAAGTCACTTTGATCCCCAACATTTTCAGCAACAGATCGGTTTTGTGTGACGTTCAGTTAGAGGTCACAACGCCTGATCAATCAACTACATCCAACAGGTTCAGGTGTCCCGGTCCAGGTGTGTTCCAGTGTGCTTTGACTGGACTGGTGTTTGTTACGACTCAGGAGGCGGAGCTTCTGTACAACATTGTCCAATGGGATGAAAGCCTCCTCCAATCAGCTGGCAGGATGGCTGCAGGGCCGCTGTACGACATCAGGAGTTCAGAGGAGGCTGCTGTCTGTCAGCTCCACTTCCCCCACTGTGACATCATAGATGGTAAGAGATGAGTTAACCCCCCGACACTGTGACATCATAGATGGTAAGAGATGAGTTAACCCCCCCAAACTGTGACATCATAGATGGTAAGAGATGAGTTTAATAGAGCTGCTAGTTAGTAGTAGTGAGACTAGTACCACTGCTGTAATTACCCATCAACCCCAGCTGACCAGCTCTGTCTCCACAGCAACGCCTCCTGACGGCCTGCTGTCTGTCGTCCACGTCTCTGATGATGGACTGAGCATCCTGGAGCCGCTGGAGATCACAGACACCCATGTGGTCGTGAATGTCCCCCACCTGTCTGTCCTCGGCCTCATCTGGGACATCGTTAAAAGACGGTGGACGAAACCCGTCAGCGGCCAAGTTCTGCTGTTCCTCGCACAACCAAACCCGACAACACGGAGACAGAAACTCAACATGCTTCTCCTGCCGAGAAACATCCCTCTGAGCACGGTGATGTTACAATAGCTCTGCTTCCATGCATGCGTTTTTATCCAAATTAAGTGATATTGAATAAAAAATGCTTTATGGAAACAGTAAAATGTGATAAATTTGATGAATATCGACTCAAAGGAAATTCGTTGGTCTCATCTGATTTTATCTTGATGATATTCGGCTTATGTGATAAACGCTGATGGAAACCTTATTTGCTGAATAAATAATGAATTGCGATTAAGTTTTAGGTCATTTTATGGTTGCAACCCGCCACAAAACGCCGAGGAAGAAGAAGTTGTAGTTGTATGTTCAGAATAGTGCTGCAAGGATCCTGATGAGACCACATCGCACCCATTCTCCACTCACTTCACTGGCTTCCCGATTCTGCTATGTGGTGTGTACTTCATTTTAAAAGTTAAAATGTTTTGATGTGTCTTCAGGTGAGACAACAACATCAACAATCGAGGAACATCCAGGTCCCTTCCACCTGTAAACTCATCAAAGATCAAAGTTACTCTGTCCAATGTCCTCAGGCCAAAAAAATACAGCCAACAGTGAGTTTTTCAAAATAAAAGTCTTTGTTAGTGCTGTAGCGATGCATCCTTTAGTTAACTTTGGTCCCTTTGGTTTCTCAGAGAGCAGAATTTGACCTGGAGTTCGGACCCAACTACCACCCGACGTTTGAGATCCGCCTGCCCATCAACACCCCAGAAGTGACTTTAAGAGTCCAGGACGAAGAGGACCAGAGTGTCTGGGAGCACGACGTGGAACTGATTGGTAAAGTTTGATCCACCTGATACAACAGAAGACAATAGACATGATCGGGACATTTCTAGTTAAAGGACAATTCTGGAGCAAAATAAACCTCGGGGTTAATAATCTCTAGCTTTCAGGGCAGAGGGCAGATTTATTAATTTATTCTGTAGCTGATCTTCCTGTAACACAACGCTGACATCACTGCTTCCTGAAAGATCTGATTGGCTGCTTTAAAACTAGGTCTCCATTTACATAAACAGAGAACAAACAGTTTATCTACAGGTTGATATAAAACTAGGGGGCAGCATCACAAAACCATCATATATCGCCATCTCCCTTCTGGGTCCTGATTACTTCTTAAAGGAGAACTCAAACTGACAAGAAGTCTGTTCTCCGGTTATCTTCCAGGTCCAAAACCCCAAATCCCGGCAGGGGACAGGGTCCCGGCAGTGGACAGTGGCCCAGGAGAGGAAGGAGTCCCGGCAGAGGACAGAGTCCCGGCAGATCTTTCAGGTCTTTGCTAAATCAGCTTCAACCACAAGTTCCTGTTGGTTCCTGACAGGGCTGCACGATATTAGGAAAATATCTACTTGTGATTATTATGACTGATATTGCAATATGACTCACGATATTGGAGGGAATGATAATTTTTGTATAAATAATAATTGAAAATAATAATAATTTGAAGTTTTTTCAAGGATCTGTACCAAAGAAAGGTGTTTTCTGTAGTCCGTAGGAGAGGGTGTGTAGGCCTGGACGTCTCTGCAGCGCCACAATACTTCATTCAGTATTGTTTGACACAGCCCCCCCCCCCCCGTGATTTGGATATTGCACTAGTCCATTAATTCAATCAGGAGAGACAAGTTTGCAGATATGCAAAAAGTTTTATTGTTTATTGTAAGTCTTTGGAGATTGGACTCCATCGCTATACTAATAGTTGGTATATAGGGGTAGAACCATCATAACCCCCTAATAGTTGGTATATAGGGGTAGAACCATCATAATCCCCTAATAGGGGTAGAACCATCATAATCCCCCTAATAGTTGGTATATAGGGGTAGAACCATCATAACCCCCTAATAGTTGGTATATAGGGGTAGAACCCCTAATAGTTGGTATATAGGGGTAGAACCATCATAACCCCCTAATAGTTGGTATATAGGGGTAGAACCATCATAACCCCCTAATAGTTGGTATATAGGGGTAGAACCATCATAATCCCCCTAATAGTTGGTATATAGGTGTAGAACCATCATAACCCCCTAATAGTTGGTATATAGGGGTAGAACCATCATAACCCCCTAATAGTTGGTATATAGGGGTAGAACCATCATAATCCCCCTAATAGTTGGTATATAGGTGTAGAACCATCATAACCCCCTAATAGTTGGTATATAGGGGTAGAACCATCATAACCCCCTAATAGTTGGTATATAGGGGTAGAACCATCATAACCCCCTAATAGTTGGTATATAGGGGTAGAACCACCATAACCCCCCTAATAGTTGGTATATAGGGGTAGAACCATCATAACCCCCTAATAGTTGGTATATAGGGGTAGAACCATCATAACCCCCTAATAGTTGGTATATAGGGGTAGAACCATCATAACCCCCTAATAGTTGGTATATAGGGGTAGAACCATCATAACCCCCCTAATAGTTGGTATATAGGGGTAGAACCACCATAACCCCCCTAATAGTTGGTATATAGGGGTAGAACCATCATAACCCCCTAATAGTTGGTATATAGGGGTAGAACCATCATAACCCCTTAATAGTTGATATATAGGGGTAGAACCATCATAACCCCCCTAATAGTTGGTATATAGGTGTAGAACCATCATAACCCCCTAATAGTTGGTATATAGGGGTAGAACCATCATAACCCCCTAATAGTTGGTATATAGGGGTAGAACCATCATAACCCCCCTAATAGTTGGTATATAGGGGTAGAACCATCATAACCCCCCTAATAGTTGGTATATAGGGGTAGAACCATCATAACCCCCTAATAGTTGGTATATAGGGGTAGAACCATCATAACCCCCTAATAGTTGGTATATAGGGGTAGAACCATCATAACCCCCCTAATAGTTGGTATATAGGGGTAGAACCACCATAACCCCCTAATAGTTGGTATATAGGGGTAGAACCATCATAACCCCCTAATAGTTGGTATATAGGGGTAGAACCATCATAACCCCCTAATAGTTGGTATATAGGGGTAGAACCATCATAACCCCCTAATAGTTGGTATATAGGGGTAGAACCATCATAACCCCCTAATAGTTGGTATATAGGGGTAGAACCATCATAACCCCCTAATAGTTGGTATATAGGGGTAGAACCATCATAACCCCCTAATAGTTGGTATATAGGGGTAGAACCATCATAACCCCCTAATAGTTGGTATATAGGGGTAGAACCATCATAACCCCCTAATAGTTGGTATATAGGGGTAGAACCATCATCGCCTAGATCCTGATGATTCTGTCTCTTCTCCCACAGCTGAGAGTATGAGTATTATTATTATTATTAATACTATTATTATTATTATTATTATTAATATCATTATTCTGTCTCTTCTCCCCCAGCTGAGACTCAGGGAGGAGCAGGAGGCTCAGCAGCCTCCGCCCAGCTTGGGGGGGTCATCTCCTCGCCTCATCTTGCAAATGTCCAAGCTAGGGATATAACGCTGAACGTCAGCAACACGTATGGTAATGTTGGACTGAATTCATAATTAATAACGGCATATTTATTAACCATGTGCTCGTTAGCTGGTTGATTATATTTAACAAAGCTGTCGCGTGTTTCAGTCTCGTTTCCTGACAGGACGGATGGGACGAGGACGGATTCTCCCAGAACAGAAGGTAGAGTGCGTGTGTGTGTGTGTGTGTGTGTGTGTGTGTGTGTATGTGTGTGTATATTGTATTGTGTGTGTGTTTGTGTGTGTGTGTGTGTGTATGTGTGTGTATATTGTATTGTGTGTGTGTTTGTGTGTATGTGTGTATGTGTGTGTATTCTGTGTATTGTATTGTGTGTGTGTTTGTGTGTATATATGTATATGTATGTGTGTGTATTGTATTGTGTGTGTGTGTGTGTGTACATACAGTGCCTTGCGAAAGTATTCGGCCCCCTTGAAGTTTTCAACCTTTTGACACATTTCAGGCTTCAAACATAAAGATATAAAATTTGTATTTTTTGTGAAGAATCACCAACAAGTTGGACACAATTGTGAAGTGGAACGAAATCTATTGGATATTTTAAACTTTTTTAGCAAATAAAAAACTGAAAAGTGGTGCGTGCAAAATTATTGGGCCCCCTTGCGTTAATACTTTGTAGAGCCACCTTTTGCTGCGATTACAGCTGCAAGTCGCTTGGGGTATGTCTCTATCAGTGTTGCACATCGAGAGACTGACATTCTTGCCCATTCTTCCTTGCAAAACAGCTCGAGCTCAGTGAGGTTGGATGGAGAGCGTTTGTGAACAGCAGTTTTCAGCTCTTTCCACAGATTCTCGATTGGATTCAGGTCTGGACTTTGACTTGGCCATTCTAACACCTGGATACGTTTATTTGTGAACCATTCCTTTGTGGATTTTGCTGTATGTTTGGGATCATTGTCTTGTTGGAAGATAAATCTCCGTCCCAGTTTCAGGTCTTTTGCAGACTCCAACAGGTTTTCATCCAGAATGGTCCTGTATTTGGCTGCATCCATCTTCCCCTCAATTTTAACCATCTTCCCTGTCCCTGCTGAAGAAAAGCAGGCCCAAACCATGATGCTGCCACCACCATGTTTGACAGTGGGGATGGTGTGTTGAGGGTGATGAGCTTTGTTGCTTTTACGCCAAACATATCGTTTTGCATTGTGGCCAAAAAGTTTGATTTTGGTTTCATCTGACCAGAGCACCTTCTTCCTCATGTTTGGTGTGTCTCCCAGGTGGCTTGTGGCAAACTTTAGACAAGACTTTTTATGGATATCTTTGAGAAATGGCTTTCTTCTTGCCACTCTTCCATAAAGGCCAGATTTGTGCAGTGTACGACTGATTGTTGTCCTATGGACAGACTCTCCCACCTCAGCTGTAGTTCTCTGCAGTTCATCCAGAGTGATCATGGGCCTCTTGGCTGCATCTCTGATCAGTCTTCTCCTTGTCTGAGCTGAAAGTTTAGAGGGACGGCCAGGTCTTGGTAGATTTGCAGTGGTCTGATACTCCTTCCATTTCAAAATGATCGCTTGCACAGTGCTCCTTGGGATGTTTAAAGCTTGGGAAATCTTTTTGTATCCAAATCCGGCTTTAAACTTCTCCACAACAGTATTACGGACCTGCCTGGTGTGTTCCTTGGTCTTCATGATGCTCTCTGCGCTTTCAACAGAACCCTGAGACTATCACAGAGCAGGTGCATTTATACAGAGACTTGATCACACACAGGTGGATTCTTTTTATCACCATCAGTCATTTAGGACAACATTGGATCATTCAGAGATCCTCGCTGAACTTCTGGAGTGAGTTTGCTGCACTGAAAGTAAAAGGGCCGAATAATTTTGCACGCACCACTTTTCAGTTTTTTATTTGCTAAAAAAGTTTAAAATATCCAATAGATTTTGTTCCACTTCACAATTGTGTCCCACTTGTTGGTGATTCTTCACAAAAAATAAATTTTTTATATCTTTATGTTTGAAGCCTGAAATGTGTGAAAAGGTTGAAAACTTCAAGGGGGCCGAATACTTTCGCAAGGCACTGTATGTATATGTGTGTATTGTGTGTGTGTGTGTGTGTGTGTGTGTATATATATGTATATGTATATCAATCAATCAATCAAAATTTATTTATATAGCACTTTACAACTACCAGCAGGTATCCAAAGTGCTTAACAAAATAAGTAAAATCACAACATACAATAGTAATAGTGAAATAGAAAACAGTAAAATCAGAAAAGGTTACAAAGAAACAAATAAGGGAAATCGTCACACCACTGCTACGTATTAAAGTATATGTGTGTATTCTGTGTGTATTGTTTGTGTGTGTGTGTGTGTATATATATATGTATATGTATATGTATATGTGTGTATTCTGTGTGTATTGTTTGTGTGTGTGTGTGTGTGCGTGTCTGACCCCGAACCTAAATCTAACCAATCCAACAGCTGTAATGAGTATTGGCCAATCAGAGGCAGAGTAGGGCGGGACATGCCTTCACCATCATAGGAAACACTAACTGGTTCAGGGGAGAGGTGAAAGCTTCATATGAATAATAAATGTTAATATATTAATCATATTATTCATATTTACATATGTATGCATACTTAGGGCTGATCGACTATGGAAAGAAATCATAATCACAATCATTTAAGACAATTACTCATTGACTTTTGGAAAGATGTTTATTTATTGAGTCCTTGGGTGTTAATATATATATATATATATATATATATGTTAATATATATATATATATATATATATATATATATATATATATATATATATATATATATATATATATATATATATATATATATATATATATATATATATATATGTGTGTGTGTCTTTTATATCAGAAATTTGGTTTTCTTTCAACCAAATTGCCCAAAAATATCACGGATGATTCCATACAACATTCTTCAGGTAAAATTAATGATTACTTTCTTTAAATTTTTTGGGTGTTTTATTTAATTTTAAAGCATTTTAATTAATTTTTCTATTTTTTTCTGGTTTTAAACCAGTCTCCGGACTAGACTCTGACCTCCACCGTCTGAGATCCACTCAGCGTCCCCTGATCTCAACTATTAGCTAAAATAATTCATCATTTCTGCCTTTTTAACTGAAAACTTACGTATAATTTGATATAAATGAGGTTTGTTGTCCATGAATTCCAGGAATAAGTGTAAAACTTGTTATTATTAAACCAGCTCAGCTTTTTAAAAAAAGTGAGAAATAAATCAGAAAAGCACAATTTTTATTTTGTATAATTTTGACCTGGAAGGGAAAGTTCCTGGTTAACGGGAAGACAACACGAGGGGTAAAGACAGTATTTGTTAATAGATTATGAAGTAAAATCTTATTTCAGAAATGTTTTGAAAACCCCAAATACGTCCCGGGTTAGTTTGACCCGAGGGACACGAGAGGGACCCGGAGGACAACTCCAGGTTAGGACTTCCTGTTGGGACGTTGTCTCACTCAGAACACACAAGATAAAATAAAATAAATGAGTTCACTCGCAAAACGTAATGTGCAAAAGTAATTGTTTTTCTCCATTTTATAGTATATTGAATATATATCGATTATATTTTTCTTGATTATGTTGATTAATTAACTGGCGTCCAAAACCATGATAGGGTTTCTAATTGGACTCTGAACTGCACAGCAACCCACATCCTGATAATCCCTGTTCTGTCCCTGTTCTGTCCCTGGTTGTCTTCCAGGTCGAAGACGGGTGAGGTCAGAGGACAGCGTCCCAGCCGAGGACAGCGACCCAGCCGAGGACAGCGACCCAGCCGAGGACAGCGTCCCTGGTCTGCCTAAAGGGATCAGCGTCCCTATCTTCCCTAAAGGGATCAGCGTCCCAGCCGAGGACAGCGACCCAGCCGAGCAGAAGCTGTTGCTTGTCCGGACACAGTTTGTGAAGCGAGTGTCTGATCCAGTTCTGAACCAGCTCCTGGATCATCTCCTTGAGCGTGGAGTTCTATTTGACGAAGAAATGGACTCAGCCAGAACCAGAACCAGAGCAGACAAAGCCCGAGACGTGGTGGACACGGTGAGAAGAAAAGGACATGAGGCCAGCTCAGTTCTGGTCTCTGCTCTCTGTGAGGTGGACCCGGTCCTGTCCAGAGAGCTGGGATTAATGTGAAGATATTAATCTGTGGACAGAGATGATTAATCTCTCCGATAACTGGCTGGTACTCGTGATTATTACGTAGTCCTGGTTTCAGCCACTAGATGGATGCAGAACGTCACGGATCCACAAACCAGAAGCCACTGGTTGACGAAACCTGATGGTTTACACGAGATACTGGTTGGCTCGTTACCTCATCCTCTGACAGCCTCTGATGTCATCAAACAGATGCTGCTGAATGCAGCGCGGGTTTTTTAGGCTCTGATCTAGAGATGTACTGAATCCAGGATTCGGCTAACTATCGATTCGGCAAACTATCGGTTCGGCTATCTGTTGATTCGGCTAACTGTTGATTCGGCTAACTATCGGTTCGGCTAACTGTTGATTCGGCTAACTGTTGGTTCGGCTAACTGTTGGTTCGGCTAATTATCGGTTCGGCTAACTGTTGGTTCGGCTAACTGTTGGTTCGGCTAACTGTTGGTTCGGCTAACTGTTGGTTCGGCTAATTATCGGTTCGGCTAACTATCGGTTCGGCTAACTGTTGGTTCGGCTAACTGTTTGTTCGGCTAACTGTTTGATTCGGCTAACTATCGGTTCGGCTAACTATCGGTTCGGCTAACTGTTGGTTCGGCTAACTGTTGGTTCGGCTAACTGTTGGTTCGGCTAACTGTTGGTTCGGCTAACTATTGGTTCGGCTAACTGTTGGTTCGGCTAACTGTTGGTTCGTGCTAACTGTTGGTTCGGCTAACTATTGGTTCAGCTAACTATTGATTTGGCTACCTATTGATTCGGCTATCTGTCGGGCTTCTTGACGGCGTTGGGTTTCTGCCGAACATTAGAACTATTTCCCTCCGAGCCCTACGCCTGCACTCGGCGCTACGCTGGTCGACGGGATGGCGTCGCCGTTGGTTACGGGAAGGTGTTGTCGTAGGTGATGTTTGGTAGAGAGGTTCCGATACGATACCTCCAGGTACCGCCTAGAACGGTGGTATCGGTATCGGGAAGTACCGGAGTCCATGCACCGATCCAATACCACGTAATACAGAAAAAGAATGAAAATCTACGTTAAAGTAGTTTATTTATGTTCTCAATCAGGTACCTGACCCCCTGGTGGGGATCAGGACTCGGTATCGGCTGATACGCAAGCTCAGGTACCTCACCCTCTGGTGGGGATCAGGACTCAATATCGGCCGATACGCAAGCTCAGGTATTGGAATCGGTATTGTGAAGCAAAAGATGGTGTCGGACCCTCTCTAGTGTTAGGCAGGACTTTCAGTCTAAAGAAGGCCTTTCAGGTCCAGCTACGTGTTCCTTCTGCAACGCTGAGTGGTCTCGTGGGACCCGAAACACTACACGTCGCCGTGGTTACAGCATTTGGTATGAAAACATCCGAAAGAATTTGAGCATGAAGGAATCTCCAGACAGCGGTTTCAGGTACCAAGGGAGGACATTAATGAAGTAACGGACTGAGGACGGGAGGAGGATTCGGCAGAATCTAGACCAGTGGATTCGGTGTTCGGCAAAACCCCAAGAACAGAGTGGTCTAGACCTGCTCGATCTTTAAATTATAGAGCGGTCTAGACCTGCTCTATCTTTAAATTATAGAGAGGTCTAGACATGCTCTATCTGTAAATTATAGAGCGGTCTAGACCTGCTTCTATCTGTAAATTATAGAGAGGTCTAGACCTGCTCTATCTGTAAATTATAGAGAGGTCTAGACCTGCTCTATCTGTAAATTATAGAGAGGTCTAGACCTGCTCTATCTGTAAATTATAGAGAGGTCTAGACCTGCTCTATCTGTAGATTATAGAGTGGGCTAGACCTGCTCTATCTGTAGATTATAGAGAGGTCTAGACCTGCTCTATCTGTAAATTATAGAGCGGTCTAGACCTGCTCTATCTGTAAATTATAGAGTGGTCTAGACCTGCTCTATCTGTAGATTATAGAGCGGTCTAGACCTGCTCTA
>CM057258.1:618511-621011 GCA_029931835.1 Etheostoma nigrum
GCTCACGCTCCGTCTATTACGGTAACAGCAGCTCACGCTCCGTCCATTACGGTAACAGCAGCTCACGCTCCGTCTATTACGGTAACAGCAGCTCACGCTCCGTCCATTACGGTAACAGCAGCTCACGCTCCGTCTATTACGGTAACAGCAGCTCACGCTCCGTCTATTACGGTAACAGCAGCTCACGCTCCGTCTATTACGGTAACAGCAGCTCACGCTCCGTCTATTACGGTAACAGCAGCTCACGCTCCGTCTATTACGGTAACAGCAGCTCACGCTCCGTCCATTACACTAACAGCAGCTCACGCTCCGTCCATTACGGTAACAGCAGCTCACACTCCGTCCATTACGGTAACAGCCGCATACGCTCCGTTCATTACACTAACAGCAGCTCACGCTCCGTCCATTACGGTAACAGCAGCTCACGCTCCGTTCATTACACTAACAGCAGCTCACGCTCCGTTCATTACGGTAACAGCAGCTCACACTCCGTCCATTACGGTAACAGCAGCTCACACTCCGTCCATTACGGTAACAGCAGCTCACGCTCCGTCTATTACGGTAACAGCAGCTCACGCTCCGTCTATTACACTAACAGCAGCTCACGCTCCGTCCATTACGGTAACAGCAGCTCACACTCCGTCCATTACGGTAACAGCAGCTCACGCTCCGTCTATTACGGTAACAGCAGCTCACGCTCCGTCCATTACGGTAACAGCAGCTCACGCTCCGTCTATTACGGTAACAGCAGCTCACGCTCCGTCTATTACGGTAACAGCAGCTCACGCTCCGTCTATTACGGTAACAGCAGCTCACGCTCCGTCCATTACGGTAACAGCAGCTCACGCTCCGTCCATTACGGTAACAGCAGCTCACACTCCGTCCATTACGGTAACAGCAGCTCACGCTCCGTCCATTACACTAACAGCAGCTCACGCTCCGTCCATTACGGTAACAGCAGCTCACGCTCCGTCCATTACGGTAACAGCAGCTCACGCTCCGTCCATTACGGTAACAGCAGCTCACGCTCCGTCTATTACGGTAACAGCCGCTTACGCTCCGTCTATTACGGTAACAGCAGCTCACGCTCCGTCCATTACACTAACAGCAGCTCACGCTCCGTCCATTACGGTAACAGCAGCTCACGCTCCGTCCATTACGGTAACAGCAGCTCACGCTCCGTCTATTACGGTAACAGCCGCTTACGCTCCGTCTATTACGGTAACAGCAGCTCACGCTCCGTCTATTACACTAACAGCAGCTCACGCTCCGTCCATTACGGTAACAGCAGCTCACGCTCCGTCTATTACGGTAACAGCCGCTTACGCTCCGTCTATTACGGTAACAGCAGCTCACGCTCCGTCCATTACACTAACAGCAGCTCACGCTCCGTCCATTACGGTAACAGCAGCTCACGCTCCGTCCATTACGGTAACAGCAGCTCACGCTCCGTCTATTACGGTAACAGCCGCTTACGCTCCGTCTATTACGGTAACAGCAGCTCACGCTCCGTCCATTACACTAACAGCAGCTCACGCTCCGTCCATTACGGTAACAGCAGCTCACGCTCCGTCTATTACGGTAACAGCCGCTTACGCTCCGTCTATTACGGTAACAGCCGCTTACGCTCCGTCCATTACGGTAACAGCCGCTTACGCTCCGTCCATTACGGTAACAGCCGCTTACGCTACGCTAATGGACGGCCATTACGGTAATACCGTAAAAACAGGAAGTGAGCTCAACAGAAGCGGCAGCGTTTGGTTTTCTGTTGTCAAGATGAAGCTGAAATGACTGAAAGTGGCGCTCAGGTAAGAATTAAAACACGTTACTTTACATTAATGTAGCTCTGTTTAAGCTGCACGCATTGGTTATTTATCTAGTCTTTGTTTAATTAAGGCGGGAAGCTGTTTCCTTAACGTAAGTTACCAACCCACCAGACTCCATGTAAATAATCACTACTTTTAGCATCGGAAAACACACACTTCATTCAGAGTGGACAGAAACTTACTAAAACTACGAAAAGCCGTCTTGGTTCATCTTTCCACTGTTCCATGGAGTCTGGTGGAGATATGCTGCTCTATACACGCTAAAAGTAGTGATTATTTACATGGAGTCTGGTGGAGATATGCTGCTCTATACATGCTAAAAGTAGTGATTATTTACATGGAGTCTGGTGGAGATATGCTGCTCTATACATGCTAAAAGTAGTGATTATTTACATGGAGTCTGGTGGAGATATGCTGCTCTATACACGCTAAAAGTAGTGATTATTTACATGGAGTCTGGTGGAGATATGCTGCTCTATACACGCTAAAAGTAGTGATTATTTACATGGAGTCTGGTGGAGATATGCTGCTCTATACACGCTAAAAGTAGTGATTATTTACATGGAGTCTGGTGGAGATATGCTGCTCTATACATTCTAAAAGTAGTGATTATTTACATGGAGTCTGGTGGAGATATGCTGCTCTATACACGCTAAAAGTAGTGATTATTTACA
>CM057258.1:631011-656011 GCA_029931835.1 Etheostoma nigrum
TTATTTACATGGAGTCTGGTGGAGATATGCTGCTCGATACACGCTAAAAGTAGTGATTATTTACATGGAGTCCGGTGGAGATATGTTGCTCTATACATGCTAAAATTAGTGATTATTTACATGGAGTCTGGTGGGTTTGGTGATGGTGATTTCTCTTTCATGTTAAACTAAAAGGAATCCATCCCATAATGTTGTCACACAGAATAATGATCTGAATCTGTCAGCAACAACACAACTTTTAGAGGACGCTGAACATCTGTCCTGTAGAGTAACATTACAGCTTGTTTCTACCTGATGCTGAACATCTGTCCTGTAGGGTAACATTACAGCTTGTTTCTACCTGATGCTGAACATCTGTCCTGTAGGGTAACATTACAGCTTGTTTCTCCCTGATGCTGAACATCTGTCCTGTAGGGTAACATTACAGCTTGTTCTACCTGATGCTGAACATCTGTCCTGTAGGGTAACATTACAGCTTGTTTCTACCTGATGCTGAACATCTGTCCTGTAGGGTAACATTACAGCTTGTTTCTACCTGATGCTGAACATCTGTACTGTAGGGTAACATTACAGCTTGTTTCTACCTGATGCTGGACATCTGTCCTGTAGGGTTACATTACAGCTTGTTCTACCTGATGCTGAACATCTGTCCTGTAGGGTAACATTACAGCTTGTTTCTACCTGATGCTGAACATCTGTCCTGTAGGGTAACATTACAGCTTGTTTCTACGTGATGCTGAACATCTGTCCTGTAGGGTAACATTACAGCTTGTTTCTACCTGATGCTGAACATCTGTCCTGTATGGTAACATTACAGCTTGTTTCTCCCTGATGCTGAACATCTGTCCTGTAGGGTAACATTACAGCTTGTTTCTACCTGATGCTGAACATCTGTCCTGTAGGGTAACATTACAGCTTGTTTCTACCTGATGCTGAACATCTGTCCTGTAGGGTAACATTACAGCTTGTTTCTCCCTGATGCTGAACATCTGTCCTGTAGGGTAACATTACAGCTTGTTTCTACCTGATGCTGAACATCTGTCCTGTAGGGTAACATTACAGCTTGTTTCTACCTGATGCTGAACATCTGTCCTGTAGGGTAACATTACAGCTTGTTTCTCCCTGATGCTGAACATCTGTCCTGTAGGGTTACATTACAGCTTGTTTCTAATTCTTTTACCCAGAATGCCATCTGAGGCGCAGTCTCAGGAGCCCCGGGACAGAGGACCGGCGCCTCCTGTCACTCGGGCTGGACGCAGCGCTCAGCTGGCCAAAGCTGCAGCTACAAGCCCCGCCCCAGAGAGGCGGTCCCGTGGGCGACCTCGGAAAGATGGGAGCAGCGGCCGCTCTGCGCCTCCCACCCCCCCTCCACCTCCTCCTCCACCTCCTCCTCCAACTCCCAAATCCAGGAAGAAGTAAGTCATGAAGCCTTGCTGAGTGAAGTAGACCACAGATAGACCTCTCTATAATTTACAGATAGAGCAGGTCTAGACCACTCTATAATTTACAGATAGAGCAGGTCTAGACCGCTCTATAATTTACAGATAGAGCAGGTCTAGACCGCTCTATAATTTACAGATAGAGCAGGTCTAGACCACTCTATAATTTACAGATAGAGCAGGTCTAGACCGCTCTATAATTTACAGATAGAGCAGGTCTAGACCGCTCTATAATTTACAGATAGAGCAGGTCTAGACCGCTCTATAATTTACAGATAGAGCAGGTCTAGACCTCTCTATAATTTACAGATAGAGCAGGTCTAGACCGCTCTATAATCTACAGATAGAGCGGGTCTAGACCGCTCTATAATCTACAGATAGAGCAGGTCTAGACCACTCTATAATTTACAGATAGAGCAGGTCTAGACCGCTCTATAATCTACAGATAGAGCAGGTCTAGACCTCTCTATAATTTACAGATAGAGCAGGTCTAGACCGCTCTATAATCTACAGATAGAGCAGGTCTAGACCGCTCTATAATCTACAGATAGAGCAGGTCTAGACCGCTCTATAATCTACAGATAGAGCAGGTCTAGACCGCTCTATAATCTACAGATAGAGCACGTCTAGACCGCTCTATAATTTACAGATAGAGCAGGTCTAGACCGCTCTATAATTTACAGATAGAGCAGGTCTAGACCGCTCTATAATTTACAGATAGAGCAGGTCTAGACCGCTCTATAATTTACAGATAGAGCAGGTCTAGACCGCTCTATAATTTACAGATAGAGCAGGTCTAGACCGCTCTATAATTTACAGATAGAGCAGGTCTAGACCGCTCTATAATTTACAGATAGAGCAGGTCTAGACCTCACTATAATTTACAGATAGAGGTCTAGACCGCTCTATAATTTACAGATAGAGCAGGTCTAGACCACTCTATAATCTACAGATAGAGCAGGTCTAGACCTCTCTATAATCTACAGGTAGAGCAGGTCTAGACCACTCTATAATTTACAGATAGAGCAGGTCTAGACCACTCTATAATTTACAGATAGAGCAGGTCTAGACCACTCTATAATTTACAGGTAGAGCAGGTCTAGACCACTCTATAATTTACAGGTAGAGCAGGTCTAGACCACTCTATAATTTACAGATAGAGCAGGTCTAGACCACTCTATAATTTACAGATAGATCAGGTCTAGACCATTCTATAATTTACAGGTAGAGCAGGTCTAGACCTCTCTATAATTTACAGATAGAGCAGGTCTAGACCACTCTATAATTTACAGGTAGAGCAGGTCTAGACCTCTCTATAATTTACAGATAGAGCAGGTCTAGACCACTCTATAATTTACAGATAGATCAGGTCTAGACCACTCTATAATTTACAGGTAGAGCAGGTCTAGACCACTCTATAATTTACAGGTAGAGCAGGTCTAGACCTCTCTATAATTTACAGATAGAGCAGGTCTAGACCACTCTATAATTTACAGATAGAGCAGGTCTAGACCACTCTATAATTTACAGATAGAGCAGGTCTAGACCACTCTATAATTTACAGATAGGGCAGGTCTAGACCTCTCTATAATTTACAGATAGAGCAGGTCTAGACCACTCTATAATTTACAGATAGGGCAGGTCTAGACCTCTCTATAATTTACAGATAGAGCAGGACTAGACCTCTCTATAATTTACAGATAGAGCAGGTCTAGACCACTCTATAATTTACAGAGAGAGCAGGTCTAGACCTCTCTATAATTTACAGATAGAGCAGGTCTAGACCACTCTATAATTTACAGAGAGAGCAGGTCTAGACCTCTCTATAATTTACAGATAGAGCAGGTCTAGACCACTCTATAATTTACAGAGAGAGCAGGTCTAGACCTCTCTATAATTTACAGATAGAGCAGGTCTAGACCTCTCTATAATTTACAGATAGAGCAGGTCTAGACCACTCTATAATTTACAGAGAGAGCAGGTCTAGACCTCTCTATAATTTACAGATAGAGCAGGTCTAGACCTCTCTATAATTTACAGATAGAGCAGGTCTAGACCACTCTATAATTTACAGAGAGAGCAGGTCTAGACCTCTCTATAATCTACAGATAGAGCAGGTCTAGACCACTCTATAATTTACAGATAGAGCAGGTCTAGACCTCTCTATAATTTACAGATAGAGCAGGTCTAGACCACTCTATAATTTACAGATAGAGCAGGTCTAGACCACTCTATAATTTACAGATAGAGCAGGTCTAGACCACTCTATAATTTACAGATAGAGCAGGTCTAGACCTCTCTATAATTTACAGATAGAGCAGGTCTAGACCACTCTATAATTTACAGAGAGAGCAGGTCTAGACCACTCTATAATTTACAGAGAGAGCAGGTCTAGACCTCTCTATAATTTACAGATAGAGCAGGTCTAGACCTCTCTATAATTTACAGATAGAGCAGGTCTAGACCACTCTATAATTTACAGAGAGAGCAGGTCTAGACCTCTCTATAATTTACAGATAGAGCAGGTCTAGACCTCTCTATAATTTACAGATAGAGCAGGTCTAGACCACTCTATAATTTACAGAGAGAGCAGGTCTAGACCTCTCTATAATCTACAGATAGAGCAGGTCTAGACCACTCTATAATTTACAGATAGAGCAGGTCTAGACCTCTCTATAATTTACAGATAGAGCAGGTCTAGACCACTCTATAATTTACAGATAGAGCAGGTCTAGACCACTCTATAATTTACAGATAGAGCAGGTCTAGACCACTCTATAATTTACAGATAGAGCAGGTCTAGACCACTCTATAATTTACAGATAGAGCAGGTCTAGACCACTCTATAATTTACAGATAGAGCAGGTCTAGACCACTCTATAATTTACAGATAGATCAGGTCTAGACCACTCTATAATTTACAGGTAGAGCAGGTCTAGACCACTCTATAATTTACAGGTAGAGCAGGTCTAGACCTCTCTATAATTTACAGATAGAGCAGGTCTAGACCACTCTATAATTTACAGGTAGAGCAGGTCTAGACCTCTCTATAATTTACAGATAGAGCAGGTCTAGACCACTCTATAATTTACAGATAGAGCAGGTCTAGACCACTCTATAATTTACAGATAGAGCAGGTCTAGACCACTCTATAATCTACAGATAGAGCAGGTCTAGACCTCTCTATAATTTACAGATAGAGCAGGTCTAGACCACTCTATAATTTACAGATAGAGCAGGTCTAGACCACTCTATAATTTACAGATAGAGCAGGTCTAGACCACTCTATAATCTACAGATAGAGATTGTCTGACGTTACGTTGCGGTTGGAAATCACAGATGTAGAAATTGAGAATTAATGAGTATTCGGGCGGCAGCTAAATGATTTTCAGTGGATTAGCGTGTTGATTATTTTAATATATTGTATATTATTATTTTGGGAAACACTCATTAACATTTTACACCTTTTTAGAGACTAATCATCCAGAAAATAATCCACATATCTCACAAGATAATAAGATAATCAGCAGTTCATCTATTCATTACAATATTTAACACTCATCAGTCATCTGAAGACACACACACACACACACACACACACACACACACACACAGACACACACACACACACACACACACACACTCTGTGCGCCCATGAGCATGTGTGTGTGTGTGGGGTTAGATGTGTGAAGAGGAAGTGGTTAAGTTGCATGCTGGGTAATGATCAGTGAGAGGATGACGAGGGGGAGATGACGAGGGGGAGGAGTGTGTGAGTGTGTGAGTGAGTGAGTGTGAGTGTGTGTGTGTGTGTGTGTGTGTGTGTGTGTGTGTGTGTGTGGCGCGCTGGACTGAATCTGCTCCAGGTTTTACCTCCTGCCAACACACACACACTTACCTAAACAGCTGGTTTAAAGTTCAGGTGGCGCTAATAATAATAATAATAATAATAATAATACTATGCAGAGAGACATTTTTTTTATACTCATGACATGCAGAGCTGATGACATCATGATGTTGTGATCATGATGTCATCAGATTTAATCTAGATGTAAATGCAATCAGCTGTACGGTGTTAAAGTGACAATCATGCTCCAGCTCACCCTGTGTGTGTGCGTGTGTGTATGTGTATGTATGTGTGTACGTATGTGTGCATGCGTGTGTGTGCATGTGCGTGCACACGTGTGTGTGTGTGTGTGTGTGTGTGTGTGTGTGTGTGTGTGTGTGTGTGTGTGTGTGTGTGTGTGTGTGTGTGTGTGTGTGTGTGTGTAGGGGGCGGAGTCGAGGCCGAGCCCAGGTAGAGGATGAAGAGAGCACGGACGCCACGGAGAAGAAAACCCCCCAAAAAACAGGTGCGTTTGTTTACACTGTCTCATATGTGTGTGTGTCTTTTTGAATGTGTGTGTGTCTTTGTGTCTTTTTGCGTGTCTGTGTGTCTGTCTGTCTTTTTGCATATCTGTGTGTGTGTGTGTGTCTGTGTCTTTGTGCGTGTCTGTGAGTCTTTTTGTGTGTATGTGTCTCTTAAGGTGGTGCGTTTGTTTACACTGTCTCACAGCTGTGTGTCTTTTTACATATCTGTGTGTGTCTGTGAGTCTTTTTGCATTTGTGTGCGTGTCTGTGTGTGTGTGTGTGTGTCTTTTTGCATTTGTGTGTCTCTTCCTTTTAAGGTGGAGGATAGATGTAGTTATTTTTGCTTTTTCAGTCTCTATTGACTGTGTGTGTGTGTGTGTGTGTGTGTGTGTGTGTTTATTTATTTTAACAGAGGTGACGGAGAAGACAACGGGACGCCGTCGGTCTTCCTCCAGGAGAAAATCCAACACAAACCCTGAACCTGAACCCAGCCAAGAACCTGACCCCCCTCCTCCTCACCCCCCTGCAGTCCCAGAGTCCGGCTCAGAACCAGAACCGGCTCCCAGTGCCGAGGACGGGGACAAACCCGAGCCTGAAGCCGCCGCCGCCCCCCCGGCCTCCAGTCCTGCGTCCCCGGACCTGTCCCACAACCCCGTCCCCATGCAGGGGGACTGCAGTCCCAGCACGGTTCCCATGGAGACAGAAGGGGGCGGGGCCCTCAGCCCCTGCTCCAGTCCTCCGGTGTCCCCCTGCCTACGCCTGGAGGACGAGGACGCCCTGTCCCAGCTGTCCCCGCTGTCCCAGCTGTCTGCATCGGAGGACTCTGGGGGCTCGCCCACCCCCAGCCTGGGACTCACCACCAAACGGTGAGACTACTACTACTAATACTAGTAGTAGTACTACTACTACTACTACTACTACTACTACTCATATCTTTATCCTCTCTCTGCAGTCTGAAGCAGTGTGCCTTCTGTTACCGTGGCGACGAGCCTCCTCTGGGGCAGGGCCGCCTGGTGGTGTTCGGCCCGACGCCCGGCTACATCCCGCTCCACATCCTCAACCTCCGCCCCTCCCCCGACCGGGACGACGACTGCCACGACCACTGCTACCGTGGCGACCAGGCCCCGCCCACGTGAGTGGCCTCGCTTCCTGTATGCCCTGTCAAAATAAAAGTCACACAACCCTAATAAGAGTTTACAAATGACCTGTGTGTGTGTGTGTGTGTGTGTGTGTGTGTGTGTGTGTGTGTGTAGGTGCAGCAGTCCAGAACAGTGTGGTAAGTACTCTCTATCCACACTGTCTTACTCCTTTATTCCTGTCACTTGTTTTGATGGTGATGGTGATGGTGATGGTGATGATGGTGATGATGATGGTGATGGTGGTGGTGATGATGATGATGATGATGGTGATGGTGGTGGTCGTGGTGGTGATGGTGATGGTGGTGATGATGATGATGTATTAGTCTGATCGGTGTGCTTGATGTTTCAGACTCTTCCTCAGAGTTCGTGGAGCAGCTCGGACCCATTGGCCTCCCACATGACATCAACGTCCAATCACTGTTCGACCCCACAGGTACAGGAAGCTCCTCTCTTCAACCTGCTCTCTACTTCCTGAACGCTTTCAGACCATCCTGACTGTCTGTCTGTCTCTCTGTTTGTCTGTCTGTCTCTCTGTTTGTCTGTCTCTCTGTTTGTCTGTCTCTCTGTTTGTCTGTCTGTCTCTCTGTTTGTCTCTGTCTCTCTGTCTGACTGTTTGTCTGTCTGTCTCTCTGTTTGTCTCTGTCTCTCTGTTTGTCTGTCTGTCTGTCTGACTGTCTGTCTGTCTCTCTGTTTGTCTCTCTGTCTGACTGTCTGTCTCTCTGACTGTCTGTCTGTCTGTCTCTCTGACTGACTGTCTGTCTGCCTGTCTGCAGGTCAGTGCTGTGCTCACCTGCAGTGTGCAGCCTGGTCAGAGGGGGTGTGTCTAACCGAGGGCCAATCACTGCTCTACGTGGACAAAGCCATCGACTCAGGAAGCACACAGGTGAGTTGGTGATAATACCTGAGGCTGAGTCCAGGTGTGTGTGCAGTGTCACTAAGCCCCGCCCCTCTCTCACCTGTCCAGGTGTGTGCGTTCTGCCGTCGGCTCGGAGCGTCGCTGCGTTGCCGGGAGACAGGCTGTGGGCGGAGCTTCCACTTCCCCTGTGCTGCAGCCGCTGGAGCTCAGCAGGACTGGAGCCAGAGACACACACTGTGTACAAGACACACAGGTACACACACTCACACACACACATACACACAAACACACACACAATCCTAATATTCACACAATAGTAGAGAATAAAAACACACAAACTGGAAATTTGCTTAAAACACACAGACCCACACACACACACACCCATACACTCACACAGACCCGTGCACGCACGCACACACACACGCACAGACCCACACATGGACACACACACAGAACCACACACACACACACACACAGAACCACACACGCACAGACCCACACATGCACACACACACCCACCCACAATCATAACATTCACACAGTAGCAGAGGATAAAAACACACAAATTTGCTTAAACTTGTCTTTCTGTGTCCAGTGTCCTCGCAGTGTGTGTTGTGTTCGAGTGGCGGGGATGTCGGCGGTCTGATGATGTGCTGTTGCTGCGGTAGCTGTTACCATGGCAGCTGCCTGGACCCCCCTCTCACCCCCTCCCCCCTGTGCCGGGCCGGCTGGCAGTGTCCTCAGTGTCGAGTGTGTCAGAGCTGCAGGTAACGCTACGCTAGGACGCTGCTGTCTGCAGCTGTTATTTCTGTCTGGGGATCATTCTCTGGGGTACCAGCCAGGTGTGTGCGTGCGTGCGTGCGTGTGTGTGTGTGTGTGTGTGTTTGGGTGTGGGTGTGTGTGTGCGCACCTGAAAGAGGTTTCAGACACGTCACTCTGACGGCCATTCTGTTTGAACTAACCCCACAGAACTCTGTGTGTGCGTGCGTGTGTGTCTCTCTCTGTGTGTGTGTGTGTGTGTGTGTGTTAGGTTGCGAGGGGATGAAGGTGCGCTGCTGGTGTGTGAGCGCTGTGATAAAGCCTACCACACACACTGTCTCACACCACCTCTGGATCACACACCAGGCAACGGCTGGAGCTGCAAGGTGAGAAACACTCCGGACCACCATCTTGTTTTTATATATATATTATAGATAGATAGATATATCTCTATAGATAGATATTATAAGGGTGCGTGTGATTTCTACACCCCTCTCCCTCTCTCTCTTCCAGAACTGCAGAATCTGCCGCCGCTGTGGTGTTAGGTCATCAGGCCAGTGGGCCAATCACCAGTTTCTGTGCGAGTCATGTGACCCGGCCCTGCCCTGCCCTCTCTGTGACCGCCCCCCCGACCTCCACGTACCACAGGGCCATCTGACCTGTACCTGCTGCTTTAGGTAAACTCACACCCAGCTCCCTACAGCCACTCTCATAACAGTCAAAACAGGGTCATTCCCCCTTGCAGGGTTAACAAAGTCTACATTATTATTATTATTATTATTATGATTATTATTATTATTATTAAAAGGGAGGTGTATGCCCCATTTTGGTTTGAAACCTCGGGGATTGCCTGGTACCCGGGTAGCTTCCATTCCACCTCGTCCTCGCTCCAACACAACACACCTCTGCTCTAATTTTGCACCATTGTTCTTCATCCAAAGGAATTTCTGTATTTTCATCTTACACATCCATAACTGATTAACGTCAGACAATCTGCTTCCTGTGTATACCGGCACGCATATGTCCAGTAGATGTGAAGGTAGGATTGGGGGAAAAATGGACCCAGCAATGTACCGTGGTATTTTCAGTGGCGATACTGTATCACTAGACAAGTATGGATCTTTAATATATACTGTATTATATATATGTGTGTTGGTCAGTTTGCAGCAATAACATTGAAGTGAGATGACCAAACAGAGAAATGTTTCATTTTAGATAAAGTGACTGAAGTGACTGAAGTTTGTTTAGGTAAAAAGTGAAAAAAAACATCAAGAAATTACAATTACAAAAAAGTAAGTAAGTAAACTTTATTTATACCTTTCACAGACAAGAAGGGTCACTAAGTGCTTTACAGTAAAAACAAAATAAAACAGCAACACATAAAATACTAAGCCATATTGCTAGTTAAAAGCTTGTCTAAAAAGACGTGTCTTCAGGTGTTTTTTAAAAGATTCCACAGAATCCAAATCTCTCAATGCTAAGGGAAGAGAGGTCCAGAGCCGTGGAGCCGCCACAGAAAAGGCTCGATCACCTCTGGTTTCAAAACGTGGTCTGGGGACAGTTAGAAGGTCTTGGTATGAAGACCTCAGAGAACGAGAAAAAAGTGACTAAAACATCACAAATTATAAAAACTTTTTTAAAAGAGTGAGAAAAACATCATACAAAGTTTTGCGTCTGCTGCTGATCCCCCCCCCCCGCCATGTGAAATGTCATGTGCCATGTGTTGTCAGACGTGTTAATATGGAGGTTAGTTCTGCTACTGGAGCTAAAACTCTTGTGTGGGTGCAGAACATTTTGTCTCAAAACATCATCTCTGGTTTATTCCAACCACATTTTAATCATATTGTCCATAATTTCTAATTATTCAAATGACTAGATTCCACTTTTGAGTCAGTTGATGGCTGTAACGTACACCGGACACGACAGACAGACAGAGACAGCCAGCATACAGCCAAAAGTGGGATTATTTGGGCTAATGTGATAAAACAGTGCAGAATTTACTGAAGAGTTAATACACGTAAATGCTGGGAAATAGGATTGTTGCACATCCTGGTTCTAATAGGATTGTTGGTTCTTAAAGGATAGCTGGTTCTAATAGGATTGGTGCACATCCTGGTTCTAATAGGATTGTTGCACATCCTGGTTCTAATAGGATTGTTGCACATCCTGGTTCTAATAGGATTGTTGTATATCCTGGTTCTAATAGGATTGTTGGTTCTTAAAGGATAGCTGGTTCTAATAGGATTGGTGCACATCCTGGTTCTAATAGGATTGTTGCACATCCTGGTTCTAATAGGATTGTTGTATATCCTGGTTCTAATAGGATTGTTGGTTCTTAAAGGATAGCTGGTTCTAATAGGATTGGTGCACATCCTGGTTCTAATAGGATTGTTGCACATCCTGGTTCTAATAGGATTGTTGTATATCCTGGTTCTAATAGGATTGTTGGTTCTTAAAGGATAGCTGGTTCTAATAGGATTGGTGCACATCCTGGTTCTAATAGGATTGTTGCACATCCTGGTTCTAATAGGATTGTTGGTTCTTAAAGGATAGCTGGTTCTAATAGGATTGGTGCACATCCTGGTTCTAATAGGATTGTTGTACATCCTGGTTCTAATAGGATTGTTGGTTCTTAAAGGATAGCTGGTTCTAATAGGATTGGTGCACATCCTGGTTCTAATAGGATTGGTGCACATCCTGGTTCTAATAGGATTGTTGCACATCCTGGTTCTAATAGGATTGTTGTACATCCTGGTTCTAATAGGATTGTTGCACATCCTGGTTCTAATAGGATTGTTGCACATCCTGGTTCTAATAGGATTGTTGGTTCTTAAAGAATAGCTGGTTCTAATAGGATTGTTGCACATCCTGGTTCTAATAGGATTGTTGGTTCTTAAAGGATAGCTGGTTCTAATAAGATTGTTGCACATCCTGGTTCTAATAGGATTGTTGCACATCCTGGTTCTAATAGGATTGTTGGTTCTTAAAGAATAGCTGGTTCTAATAGGATTGTTGCACATCCTGGTTCTAATAGGATTGTTGGTTCTTAACGGATAGCTGGTTCTAATAGGATTGGTGCACATCCTGGTTCTAATAGGATTGTTGTACATCCTGGTTCTAATAGGATTGTTGTACATCCTGGTTCTAATAGGATTGTTGCACATCCTGGTTCTAATAGGATTGTTGCACATCCTGGTTCTAATAGGATTGTTGGTTCTTAAAGAATAGCTGGTTCTAATAGGATTGTTGCACATCCTGGTTCTAATAGGATTGTTGTACATCCTGGTTTTAATAGGATTGTTGCACATCCTGGTTCTTATAGGATTGGTGCACATCCTGGTTCTTTGACACGTGTCAACACACTTCCAGGTTCTCGTGGTTTTCATAAAGGACTAGTCTGTGTTTACCTGCATGTAAAACCTTCTTGTGAATGATTAAGATTCAGCAAACATGATGATGTTGTTATGTTGTGTTCCAGGTGTGTCCATACAGAGTGTGTTGTCCAGGCCGGGGAGGGCAGGGCAGGGTCTGAAGATTACGTATGCTCCACCTGCAGGCCCCAGGAGGAGGAGCAAAGCCCACACCCTTCAAACGCTCACAGTCCTACCCTGTCCCCGCCGCTCAGTCACACACAGGCCCCTCCCATTAGCATTTCACAGCCGCCCATCAGTCCCACAGCTCATAGCCCCGTCCAGCCCATCTGCTCAGAACCACCACAGAGTCCTGCACAAACTGTCTGTACACTACCGCAGACAGGTCCTTCACCATCCCAACCTGATCCTCTAGAGCTCCAACAAAGTCCTGCACCATCCCAACCTGATCCTGCAGATCTCCAACAAAGTCCTGTACCATCCCAACTTGATCCTGAAGAGCTCCAACAAAGTCCTGCACCATCCCAAGTTGATCCTGCAGAGCTCCAACAAAGTCTTGCACCATCCCAACCTGATCCTGCAAAACTACAACAAAGTCCTTCACCATCCCAACCTGATCCTCTAGAGCTCCAACAAAGTCCTGCACCATTCCAACCTGATCCTGCAGAGCTCCTACAAAGTCCTGCTCCATCCCAACCTGATCCTGCAGAGCTCCAACAAAGTCCTGCACCATCCCAACCTGATCCTGCAGAGCTCCAACAAAGTCCAGCACCATCCCAACCTGATTCCACAGAGCTCCAACAAAGTCCTTCACCATCCCAACGTGATGCCACAGAGCTCAAACAGAGTCCTGCACCATCCCAACGTGATACCACAGAGCTCCAACAGAGTCCTGCACCATCCCAACCTGATGCCACAGAGCTCCAACAAAGTCCTACACCATCCCAACCTGATGCCACAGAGCTACAACACAGTCCTGCACCATCCCAACCTGATCCTGCAGAGCTCCAACAAAGTCCTTCACCATCTCACTTTAATCAATCAGAGCTCCAACAAAGTCCAGAGTCATCTCACCCTAATTCCACAGAGCTCCAACAAAATCCAGAGCCATTTGACCCTAAACCCACAGAGCTCCAACCCACAGAGCTCCAACAAAATCCAGAGCCATCTGACCCTAAACCCACAGAGCTCCAACAAAATCCAGAACCATCTGACCCTGAACCCACAGAGCTCCAACAAAATCCAGAGCCATCTGACCCTGAACCCACAGAGCTCCAACAAAGTCCAGAGCCATCTGACCCTGAACCAACAGAGCTCCAACCCACAGAGCTCCAACAAAATCCAGAGCCATCTGACCCTAAACCCACAGAGCTCCAACAACGTCCAGAGCCATCTGACCCTGAACCCACAGAGCTCCAACAAAGTCCAAAACCACCTGACCCTGAACCCACAAAGCTCCAACAAAGTCCAGAACCATCTGACCCTCAACCCACAGAGCTCCAACTAATTTCCCTGCAGTCTTATTCTAATCAAATAGAGCTCCCACAAAGTCCCACAGCATCCCAACCTGATTCCACAGAGCGTGAAAAAAATTCAGAGCCATCTCACCCAGAAGTATTGGAGCGCCAACAAAGTCCTGCTCCATCCCAACCTGATCCATCAGAGCTCCAACAAATTATTACGAGATCTCATTTTAATCAAAAAGAGCTCCAAAAAAATCCTTCCCAATCCCAACCTGATCCTGCAGAGCTCCAACAAAGTCCGGCGCCATCCCATCCTGAACCATCAGAGCTCCAACAAAGTCCGACGCCATCCCATCCTGAACCATCAGAGCTCCAAGAAAGTCCGGCGCCATCCAATCCTGAACCATCAGAGCTCCAACAAAGTCCGGCGCCATCCCAGCCTGAACCATCAGAGCTCCAACAAAGTCCGGCGCCATCCCAGCCTGAACCATCAGAGCTCCAACAAAGTCCGGTGCCATCCCAGCCTGAACCATCAGAGCTCCAACAAAGTCCGGCGCCATCCCATCCTGAACCATCAGAGCTCCAACAAAGTCCGCCGCCATCCCATCCTGAACCATCAGAGCTCCAACAAAGTCTGGCGCCATCCCATCCTGAACCATCAGAGCTCCAACAAAGTCCGGCGCCATCCCATCCTGAACCATCAGAGCTCCAACAAAGTCCAGCGCCATCCCATCCTGAACCATCAGAGCTCCAACAAAGTCCGGCGCCATCAGAGCTCCAACAAAGTCTGGCACCATCAGAGCTCCAACAAAGTCCGGCGCCATCCCATCCTGAACCATCAGAGCTCCAACAAAGTCCGGCGCCATCAGAGCTCCAACAAAGTCTGGCACCATCAGAGCTCCAACAAAGTCCGGCGCCATCAGAGCTCCAACAAAGTCTGGCACCATCAGAGCTCCAACATAGTCCGGCGCCATCGCATCCTGAACCATTAGAGCTCCAGGAAAGTCCTTCACCCTGTTCCTCTGGTCCAACAGAGCTCTGCGAAAGCTCTGCATCATTTAACCCTGATGGTACAAAACTCCAGGGAACCCACACCCCATCTGAAGTTAGTCCAGTGGAGCTTCAACAAAGCCCTCCCCATGTGACGTCCTCGAACCCCTTTTCTAGCTTTACCCAGAATTCCACGGAGGATCACCTTTTGGCCACAGAATCTCCACAGAGTCCAATGCAGGGTAGTCCCATGTCTTGTGGACATGAGCCTTCTCTGCATAGTTCTCCACCACACACACTGACCCAGGAAGGGCTTAGTCCTACCCGGGTTCAGGCAGGGCCTGCACAGCCGGAGCAAAGCCCTCCACCATACAGTCCTGTGCAAGACAAACCTACACAGACACAGGTTGATAGACCATGTAGTCCCACCAACATCATCATCACGCCGCCCCAACAGATCCCCCCACAAAGACAACACAGTCCTATGTTACATAGTCCTGCTCAAGTTGGCACATCACCTCGACTGAATCTCACACAGGATGCTGAACTTACACTGGACCACGAGAGCCCTGCTGAGCTGCAATGTGGGCGTGCACAGCACATTTCTACACTGGACCAGGGACTCTCATCAGTCTGCTATGGGTCTACCCAGACAGCAAGAAAACAGGCCTCACTGAGGCCCAGCTCAGCTCCATGTAGCCCATCACCCTCCCCACTCAGAGCCACACAGTGTAGTCTGTCTCAGCCTGCTAGCCCATCACAGGCCCCACCTACACAGCCTTTACAGCTTAGCATGCTTCCTTCTCAGCCTGCTAAACATCCAAGAGACCCAAATGAATCCCAAACCAGGACCACAGAGTCTTTGGAACATAGCCCAATGCAGCTGAATCCTAACCTTGATGGCCAAACACTGGAAAGTAGCACAACATCTGATCTATCCACAATGCCTCCTGATAGCAACGGCACAGATGGAAAACTTGCTACCCAGTGTGTCCCTATCCAGAGGAACCAGGACCTGTCTAGCCCCCATCACAGTCCTTACATGCCAACACCAGAAAGCCTTGTTCACATTAGAACTTCAGTGGAACACAGTAGCCTAACTTGCTCACCTCGTGCTGATGAAACAGAGGAAATTCCTCCTTCAGCCCCCTCAGCTAGCTCGATTTGTCTGAGTCCTCCTGGTGACAGCCCATCATGCTGCACAGAAGCAACTGAAGGCAAAGCCAGCCCCACACATATCCAAAAGGTCTCAGCTAGTGCTAGCTCCAAACATACCAGTCACATGTCTCCAGACCCTACAGCTGCAGGAACAAGCCTCTCAACACAACCAGCTAGCCCTTCAGGATCCATCTCCTGTCAGGATGAGGACATGGAGGTACATGTCGACCACCCGAGTCTTTTTATTCAGTCAGAATCAAGTCCCAGACACCCAAGCTCCAATTGGGACAGTAAAGTTCATGGTAGCCCTGCTCACACAGAAGCTAACCGCTACAGTCCGATGGGCTCCATGCATGTTCAAGAGAGAACCAGTCCCTCTGTTTGTAGTTTTCCAGACTCACAGACTCAGGCACATACTGGTCCCTCACATGTCCAAACTCCCTGCAGTCCTCCTCAGAATTCTCCAGATCAGACAAGCCCCTTGCAAACTAGCTTTAGTCCTCCACACTGTATGCTGAGTGTTAGTAGCCCAGAGAGTAGCTCTGTTAGCCACAATCTAAGTTCCCACTTGGCTAGCATCACTGATGTTACTGTCAGCCACAGTCCTCCTAGGTCTAGTCCTGCTGGTCAAGCTAGTCCTTTTCACATACAAAGCGCCTCTACCAGTCCTCACTCAGGCCCCATCCAAAGACATACTCCTTCATTAGAGAGCACGACATACAGTAGCTCTGCACATGCTGCTTGTGTTAGCCCACCTCTCAGTCCAGCTCAGTCCATTGAAACGGATCGTAGCCCCCCAGGTAGCCCTGTCCCGGACACTGCGGCACAGCTGAGCCCCACTCTGGCTAGTTCAGATCTTCATGTGGACATAATCCAGAGCTCTGTTCTTCCCCTTGAGTCTGGGCTTGTTAAACCTACAGACAGTATTCAGCAGATGAGCCCAGCACCTGCTTATGACCAACATGTGTGTAGTCCCAACCAGGCCAGTCTAGTCCAAGTTTTCCAGTCCCCAGCTAGTCCTGTCTCGACCCACGACATATCTGCTGCTGAAAGCCAACAGAGCATTGCCTTGGGAAGCCCCTGGCATCGAACCCCGGCTCCATCTGTTGATGCTTCTTCCACTCTGGCGAGCCCGGTCCCTTCTAGTCCCACTCAGGATACCACTGCAATGCCTAGCACAGACCACATCAGCCAAACGCCTGCTAGTCCCACACCCTCTGCCCCCCCCTCTGTTTACATCAGGCCAGTTGTTCATGACCCAGGTGAGACACAAGTTAACTCTTGTCCTGCCAGCCCTCTGCAGCCAGATACTAGTCCCAGTACTGGACCTGGGAGCCCTATGAGGTGTGAGGCTATCAGCCACAGTGCAGATGCTGTTAGCCCTGTCCCTGCTACCCATGTGCAGTCTGAAACCAGCCCTAGTCCTGGTCCTGTTAGCCCTGTCCCTGCTACCCATGTGCAATCTGAAACCAGCCCTAGTCCTGGTCCTGTTAGCCCTGTCCCTGCTACCCATGTGCAGTCTGAAACCAGCCCTAGTCCTGGTCCTGTTAGCCCTGTCCCTGCTACCCATGTGCCGTCTGAAACCAGCCCTAGTCCTGGTCCTGTTAGCCCTTTCCCTGCTACCCATGTGCAGTCTGAAACCAGTCCTGATCCTGTTAGCCCTGTCCCTGCTACCCATGTGCAGTCTGAAACCAGCCCTAGTCCTGGTTCTGTTAGCTCAGTTCAACCTGACGCTGGTCCTAGCCAATCTGTTTCCAGCCTCCAGAGAGAGGGGGGGTCTGCAGTTGCTGAGGGTGAGTATCACGAGACTTTCACATTTATTTCTAAAACTACAAATTATTGTCACCATGTATGTATGAATTTTTTCTAGGTTAATGGATAAAATGTCAGAAAATGGTGAAAAATGTGGATCAGTGATTCCCAAAAGTCCAAGACCACGTCCTCAAATGTCTTGTTTAGTCCACAACTCGAAGATATTTACTGTCGCAGAGGAGAGAAGAAACTAGAAAATACCAAGTCAACGGCAGACAAGTTCCACTGTTTTATCATAAAATAAAGGACTCAAAATAGTTGGCAATTAATTTAATAGTCGACAACCAATCCTTAATCTTTGCAGCAGTTTTTGCCAAAAAACACACTTTAATAAATTGCTTTAAAGTCTCACTCCAGATATAATATATCTTAATATGATCATCTTCCTCTAGATGTCAGCATGGCGGAGCAGCAGGAGGAGAAAACTGAAGAGGTGGAGGAGGTTTCACAGCAGCAAGACCAGGACCAGGAAGAGCAGCCGGCTAGACAACAAGACCAGGACCAGGAGGAGGTTTCCCACCAGAGAGCAGAGGAGTGTCTGGAGGAAGAGCAGCCTGTTAGAGATCAAGACCAGGACCAGGAAGAGCAGGAGGTTTCCCACCAGAGACCAGACGAGAGTCTGGAGGAAGAGCAGCCTGCTAGAGATCAGGACCAGGAAGAGCAGGAGGATGTTTCACACCAGAGTCTGAAGGAGGTTTCACAGCAGCAAGACCAGAACCAGGAAGAGCAGGAGGAGAGTCTGGAGGAGGAGCAGCCGGCTGTAGATCAAGACCAGGAAGAGAGTCCGGAGGAGGTTTCCCACCAGAGTCCGGAGGAGGTTTCCCACCAGAGATCGGCGGAGAGTCCGGAGGAGGTTTCCCACCAGAGATCGGCGGAGAGTCCGGAGGAGGTTTCCCACCAGAGATCGGCAGAGAGTCTGGAAGAGGTTTCCCACCAGAGATCGGAGGAGAGTCTGGAGGAGGTTTCCCACCAGAGATCGGAGGAGAGTCTGGAGGAGGTTTCCCACCAGAGACCGGAGGAGAGTCTGGAGGAGGTTTCCCACCAGAGACCGGAGGAGAGTCCGGAGGAGGTTTCCCACCAGAGTCCGGAGGAGGTTTCCCACCAGAGACCGGCAGAGAGTCTGGAGGAGACTTCACACCAGCGACCGGCGGAAAGTCTGGAGGAGGTTTCACACCAGAGACCAGAGGAGAGTCTGGAGGAGGTTTCACACCAGAGACCAGAGGAGAGTCTGGAGGAGGATCAGTCTGCCAAGACAGAAGGAGGAGGAGAACAAGACCAGGACCAGGAGGATCAGAGCAGCTCGAACTTCCGTTCAGGTAGGAAGCAGTTGCCCCCTCTAAAGGCTGAGATTTATGCTTCTGCGTTAAATAGATCAGTACGCGTCGATACGAACCCCATGGATACCCAGGTACCAGTAGATGGGGACCCCATGGGTACGCAGGTACCAGTAGATGGAGACCTTGTGGCTTAGATGCGGACCCTGTGGCGTAGATGCGGACCCTATGGCGTAGACCTAAGGCGTAGATGCGGACCCTGTGGCGTAGATGCGGACCCTAAGGCGTAGATGCGGACCCTATGGCGTAGACCTAAGGCGTAGATGCGGACCCTAAGGCGTAGATGCGGACCCTATGGCGTAGATGCGGACCCTAAGGCGTAGATGCGGACCCTATGGCGTAGACCTAAGGCGTAGATGCGGACCCTAAGGCGTAGATATGGACCCTTTGGCGTAGATGCGGCCCCTTTGGCGTAGACCCTGACCTGTAGCCTCACCTGCACCTCTCAAAAAATGTAATTATATGTCATGGAAACCATTTCAACGCATTTCACACACACACACAGTATAATAATAATAATCTCTCTCTGTAGGATGTGTCCTGAATGAAGCCCCGCGGTCTCCTCCCTCTGCCGCTGCCTCCCTCCTCCCACAGTCAGCTTCCCCCCCCAGCCCACCCCACCACACTCTGCCTTACCCCCCCTCCAGCCCTCCTCCCCCTTCCCCCCTCCTCCTAGAGCCGGCTCTCTGGAGGCCTCCCCTCTCAGGACCGCCTCACCCCCCTCCACTCCTCCCCCGCCCCCCCTGGAACAGGAAGCTGCCTCTCAAAGTGAAGCTGCCACAAAGGAGGCGGGGCTAGAGGACAGCTCCGTTTCCTGTCATGTGACATCAGCAGAAGATGACAGCCAATCACAAAGCCAGTTCGAACCGTTCGCAGAAGTAAAAGAAGAAGTTGAGCCTGTTGCTGCTGCAAAAGAACAGTTCAAACACAACAGACATGAGAACCAATCACACGCAGAGCCTTCGGAGAGACAAGAGGAGCCCGAGCCAATGAGGGAGAAGCAGGAACAGGAAGCTACCTGTCACAGTGAAGCCACCACGCGGGGGGTGGAGCTAGAGGACAAACCTCTCCCCTGTCATATGACATCAGCTGAAGATGAAGAAGAACCCATCAAAGATGAGCACCAATCACACGCCGAGCCTTCAGAGGGGGGGGAGGAGCCAACAGCCAATGGTGAGCTGGTTGCTGAGCAGCAGCCAATGAGGGAGAAGCAGGACACAGAGGAAGAGGGGGGCGAGCAGGAGGACCAATCAGATGGCGAGCAGGATGATCCCGTGAGCCCCGTGCTGGACCTGGACCCGTCTTTAGACATGGAGGTGATGGCGCTGCTGCGGCTGTCCGCCCCCAGTCCGCCTCCCCTTCCGCGGCGAGGGGCGGGGCGGACTCCGAGGCCCGCCCCCCCTTGCTCGTCCCGGCCTTCGGACGACCTCTCCATCCGTCTGAGGCAGTCTCCCTTCTCCACCGAGGCCTCCCCCGAGACGTCGCCCGCCAGAGCCCCCGCCACGCCGCCGCCGCTCTCTCCACCCTCGCCGCCGTACCGAGAGTCCCCGCCTCCTCCTAAGGTAACCCCCCAGACCGGGGCGTCTCCTCCAGGGACGTTTTATTATTTATATTCTATTATTGTCAGTTTGTCCTCCTCCTTGTCTCCTCCTTGTTTCCTCCTCCTTGTCTCCTCCTCCTTGTCTCCTCGTTGTGTCCTCCTCCTTCTTGTTTTCTCCTCCTTGTCTCTTCCTTGTTTCCTCCTCCTTGTGTCCTCCTTGTCTCCTCCTCCTTGTTTTCTCCTCCTTGTCTCCTCCTTGTGTCCTCCTCCTTGTGTCCTCCTCCTTGTGTCCTCCTCCTTGTCTCCTCCTTGTCTCCTCCTCCTTGTTTCCTCCTCCTTGTCTCCTCCTCCTTGTCTCCTCCTTGTTTTCTCCTTGTTTCCTTCTCCTTGTTTCCTTCTCCTTGTCTCCTTCTCCTTGTCTCCTCCTCGTCTCCTCCTCCTTGTTTTCTCTGACTTCCTGTATATTGTTTTCCAGACCCAGGCTCTCCCCGTCACTGTGCTCCCCCTCACCCCAAAAATCGGGATGGGAAAACCGGCAATCTCCAAGAGGAAGTTCTCCCCCGGCAGAGCCAGAGTCAGACAGGTATGATGTCACCTCTATGAGTCAGACAGGTATGATGTCTCCTTTATGAGTCAGACAGGTATGATGTCACCTCTATGAGTCAGACAGGTGTGATGTCCCCTCTATGAGTCAGACAGGTATGATGTCACCTCTATGAGTCTGACAGGTGTGATGTCCCCTCTATGAGTCAGACAGGTATGATGTCCCCTCTATGAGTCAGACAGGTATGATGTCCCCTCTATGAGTCAGACAGGTATGATGTCACCTCTATGAGTCAGACAGGTATGATGTCACCTCTATGAGTCAGACAGGTATGATGTCACCTCTATGAGTCAGACAGGTATGATGTCACATCTATGAGTCAGACAGGTATGATGTCCCCTCTATGAGTCAGACAAGTATGATGTCACCTCTATGAGTCAGACAGGTATGATGTCACCTCTATGAGTCAGACAGGTATGATATCACCTCTATGAGTCAGACAGGTATGATGTCACCGCTATGAGTCAGACAGGTATGATGTCACCTCTGAGTCAGACAGGTGTGATGTCCCCTCTATGAGTCAGACAGGTATGATGTCACCTCTATGAGTCAGACAGGTATGATGTCACCTCTATGAGTCAGACAGGTATGATGTCACCTCTATGAGTCAGACAGGTATGATGTCACCTCTATGAGTCAGACAAGTATGATGTCACCTCTATGAGTGAGACAGGTATGATGTCACCTCTATGAGTCAGACAGGTGTGATGTCACCTATGAGTCAGACAGGTGTGATGTCACCTATGAGTCAGACAGGTGTGATGTCACCTCTATGAGTCAGACAGGTGTGATGTCCCCTCTATGAGTCAGACAGGTATGATGTCACCTCTATGAGTCAGACAGGTATGATGTCACCTCTATGAGTCAGACAGGTATGATGTCACCTCTATGAGTCAGACAGGTATGATGTCACCTCTATGAGTCAGACAGGTGTGATGTCCCCTCTATGAGTCAGACAGGTATGATGTCACCTCTATGAGTCAGACAGGTATGATGTCACCTCTATGAGTCAGACAGGTGTGATGTCCCCTCTATGAGTCAGACAGGTATGATGTCCCCTCTATGAGTCAGACAGGTGTGATGTCCCCTCTATGAGTCAGACAGGTATGATGTCACCTCTATGAGTGAGACAGGTAGGATGTCTCCTTTATGAGTCAGACAGGTAGGATGTCACCTTTCCGCAAGTTAGCGGGAGATATTTCAGCGACGAATGTTTGCATGTTGTCTCCATGGTAACAGTGTCTCGTTATGACTTAAGTTTATTTTTTCTGTTTCAGTTTGACTTTTTGTTGTGTGGCTGTTGCATTTTGTCTTCCTCTTCTCTCTCATTTTCCTCCTCCTCCCCCCTAACTTAGGGTTCGTGGTGGAGTAATCGCAGGGCCGTGAGCCCCCCCTCGTCCTCCCAGGATTCCATGGGGGAGGGAGGGTGGGACAGCCCTAAGCCCCGCCCACCGGACTCCCCCCTCTGGAGCATGAGAGTGGTAAAGAAGCACACTCTAACTCTGATCTCTATGGGCTGTAACTAACTGTGTTGATTCACACCGCCCGTCTGGGATGCGACAGTGTAGAAAACGAGCACATGCTTACTAACAGCAGTTTATCACTATGTGTCCCTCTGTGGAAGTGGGTAAAGTTTGGAGATATGCTGCTCTATACATGCTAAAAGTAGTGATTATTTATATGGAGTCTGGTGGAGATATGCTGCTTTATACACACTAAAAGTAGTGATTATTTACATGGAGTCTGGTGGAGATATGCTGCTTTATACACACTAAAAGTAGTGATTATTTACATGGAGTCTGGTGGAGATATGCTGCTCTATACACGCTAAAAGTAGTGATTATTTACATGGAGTCTGGTGGAGATATGCTGCTCTATACATGCTAAAAGTAGTGATTATTTACATGGAGTCTGGTGGAGATATGCTGCTCTATACATGCTAAAAGTAGTGATTATTTATATGGAGTCTGGTGGAGATATGCTGCTCTATACACGCTAAAAGTAGTGATTATTTACATGGAGTCTGGTGGAGATATGCTGCTCTATACATGCTAAAAGTAGTGATTATTTACATGGAGTCTGGTGGAGATATGCTGCTCTATACACGCTAAAAGTAGTGATTATTTACATGGAGTCTGGTGGGTTTGGTGATGGTGATTTCTGTTTCATGTTAAACTAAAAGGATCTTCCTCTTTAACTAGAAGCTCTATCTCTGTAGGGATCCATCCCATAATGTTGTTACACACTCAGAATAATAATCTGAGTCTGTCATTGGCAACATGGCAAAATAGGAAGAAAAACTTAAGTAGATAAAACCTTGAAAGTTGGGGTACCCTTTCCGTTTATTGTCATAAAGCAGTGATGTCATGGTGTGATGTCACCACTGGTCTTCTGTGCCCCCTCAGAGTCGCGGTTCAGGGTTCCCAGGCAGGAGGAGGTCTAGAGGAGGAGGTCTGGGAGGAGGAAGAGGAGGCAGAGGAAGGAGCCGGCTCAAGACTCAGGACAGTCTGCCCGTGTCCCCTGGAGTAAGAACACACAAACACACACACACACACACACACAGACAAATGCGCGCACGCACACACGCACGCATACACAGCCACAAACACACACACACACACACACACACACAGACAAATGCCCGCACGCACGCACGCACACACGCACGCATACACAGCCACAAACACACACACACACACACACACACAGACAAATACACGCACAGCCACATACCCTGACAAACGTGCGCACGCACACATACAGAGACACAGCCAAACACACACCCTCACATACACAGTTACACACACACACACAGACACGCTCGCACCCACACATACACTCAGGTACACACACACACATATACACACACACACACACACACATGCACGGCCAGAGTTCAGTCCCCATGGTAACGGTGGGCGTGGCTCTGTTTCTCCATCAGAGTGTCTACGTGGAGCCGTTCCAGCCCAAAGAGGAAGAGGAGAACTCGATGCACAACACGGTGGTGATGTTCTCCACCTCGGACCACTTCACCCTCAAACAGGTACGCCTCACCCTCCCTCACCTGGGCCCTTCAGTCCCCCTTTCTCACCTGGGCCCTTCAGAGTCTCCCTCTCTCACCTGGGCCCAGAGTCCCCCTCTCTCACCTGGGCCCTTCAGAGTCTCTCTCTCTCACCTGGGCCCTTCAGAGTCTCCCTCTCTCACCTGGGCCCTTCAGAGTCTCTCTCTCTCACCTGGGCCCTTCAGAGTCTCTCTCTCTCACCTGGGCCCTTCAGAGTCTCCCTCTCTCACTTGGGCCCTTCAGAGTCTCTCTCTCTCACCTGGGCCCTTCAGAGTCTCCCTCTCTCACCTGGGCCCTTCAGAGTCTCCCTCCCTCACCTGGGCCCTTCAGAGTCTCCCTCTCTCACCTGGGCCCCTCAGAGTCTCCCTCCCTCACCTGGGCCCCTTCAGAGTCTCCCTCCCTCACCTGGGCCCTTCAGAGTCTCCCTCCCTCACCTGGGCCCTTCAGAGTCTCCCTCTCTCACCTGGGCCCTTCAGAGTTACAATTCTACTGTCACTATCACACCTGAACCTGCTTTAACCCTTCAAACTGTGTGTGTGTGTGTGTGTAATGTGTGTGTGTGTGTGCGTGTGTGTGTGTGTAGGACATGTGTGTGGTGTGTGGTAGCTTTGGTCAGGGGGCTGAAGGCCGACTGTTGGCCTGTTCTCAGTGTGGACAGTGTTACCATCCCTACTGCGTCAACGTTAAGGTCAGTACACACACACACATTACAGACACACACACACAAACACACACACACACACACACAGACACACATTACAGACACACACACACACACTTTCCACTTGTCCCTTTCTTCTGTGATGTCTCTGTCCTCCATGTCTCTGTCCTCATGGTGTCTCTGTCCTCCGTTACGTCCCTGTCCTCCATGTCCCTGTCTCCAGATTACGCGGGTGGTGCTGACCAAAGGCTGGCGGTGTCTGGAGTGCACGGTGTGCGAGGCGTGCGGCGAGGCCAGCGACCCCGGGCGACTGTTGCTATGTGACGACTGTGACATCAGCTACCACACCTACTGCCTGGACCCCCCCTGCACACCGTCCCCAAAGGAGCCTGGAAGTGCAAGTGGTGGGTCCCCCCCCGCCCCCCCCCCCATAAATCTGGCAATTAGGCCCCCCCACCCCCTTAAA
>CM057258.1:658511-663511 GCA_029931835.1 Etheostoma nigrum
TATATTAACCAACTGGTCACTATGCTGTCTGAGTCCCACTCTATTCAACATCTATATTAACCAACTGGTCACTATGCTGTCTGAGTCCACCTCTATTCAACATCTATATTAACCAACTGGTCACTATGCTGTCTGAGTCCACACTCTATTCAACATCTATATTAACCAACTGGCCACTATGCTGTCTGAGTCCACACTCTATTCAACATCTATATTAACCAACTGGTCACTATGCTGTCTGAGTCCACACTCTATTCAACATCTATATTAACCAACTGGTCACTATGCTGTCTGAGTCCACCTCTATTCAACATCTATATTAACCAACTGGTCACTATGCTGTCTGAGTCCCACTCTATTCAATATTGACAGATTGAGAAACGCCCCTTGTGTTTGACCCTGAATGTTGTTTTTTCAGCATTTTTTTTTTAAATATTTGTGTTAATTTTCCAGTTTTTTTTTGTCACAATTTGACATTTTGTAGATGTTTTTTAAAGTTTTTTATTTTTAATGTATTTTTCAGTGCATTTTAAAAATGTTTTTTTTTTTTTTTACAGTTTTTTTGTCATTATTTGACGTTTTTGTCTCCCCCCCCCCCCCAGATATTTTTGTCACCATTTACAACATTTTGGTTGATTTTTCTTCAAGTTTTTGTTAATTTTACATTTTTTTTTGTCACAATTCGACGTTTTGGTCAAAGTTTTAATTTTTTTCCCAAATTTTTTATTTTTTTGTCACAATTTGACATTTTTGTTTTCTTTCCCCCCAGGCTTTTTGTCACTATTTTCCATGTTTTGGTTTATTTTTTAATTTTTTTTCAGCGATAAAAGAATAAATAATGACATTTTTGTCCATTTTTTTTCTTTTTGTCCGTGTGTGTGTGTGTGTGTGTGTGTGTGTGTGTGTGTGTGTGTGTGTGTGTGTGTGTGTGTGTGGTTTCCTGAAGGTGTGTTAAACCCAAACTGAAGCTGAGGATCATCAACCAGAACAGCGTCTCGGTGCTGCAGACCCCACCGGACCATGACCCCCCCACAGAGCAGGACCCCATCAGAGGTCAGAGGCCACACACACACACACACACACAAACAAACACATACTCGTACGCACACCTACACACACATTTTGGAACCAACCAACTCCTCCAGACATTACTCCAGGATGAAGATTAGATCTCTCCCCCTCTCTCTCTCTCTCTCCCCCCCCCCAGGTGAAGTAGAGTGTGAGATGATGAAATCTGACTCCAGCCCCGAGCGAGACCACGCCCCCGACTATGACATCACCAAGGAGCCTGAGGTTACCGACGACAACAAGAAGAGGAAAAGGAAACCGTACCGACCTGGTGAGCTGCAGACTAACGTGTGTGTGTGTGTGTGTGTGTCCGTGTGTGTGTCCGTGTGTGTGTCCGTGTCCCCGTGTGTGTGTGTGTGTCCCCGTGTGTGTGTGTGTGTGTGTCCCCGTGTGTGTGTGTGAGGTCTCATGTTACCACACCTGTCCCAGGTATCGGGGGGGTTCATGGTGGGGTTCTGGTCTAATGAAGTCCCTGTCCCAGGTATGGGGTGGTTCATGGTGGGGTTCTGGTCTAATGAAGTCCCTGTCCCAGGTATTGGGGGGTTCATGGTGGGGTTCTGGTCTAATGAAGTCCCTGTCCCAGGTATTGGGGGGTTCATGGTGGGGTTCTGGTCTAATGAAGTCCCTGTCCCAGGTATCGGGGGGGTTCATGGTGGGGTTCTGGTCTAATGAAGTCCCTGTCCCAGGTATGGGGTGGTTCATGGTGGGGTTCTGGTCTAATGAAGTCCCTGTCCCAGGTATCGGGGGGTTCATGGTCCGACAGCGTGGCGGGAGATCCGGGCCGAGCAGAATCAAACTCAGCAGAAAAGACTCGATGGAGACGGGACGAGACCAAGGTGACACACACACACACACAGACACACACACACACACACACACACACACACACACACACACACACACAGAGACACACGCACACACACACGCAGAGACACGCACACACACAGACACACGCACACACACACGCACGCACGCACACACACAGACACGCACGCACACAGACACACACACGCACACACGCAGAGACACACTCACACACAGACACGCACGCACACAGACACACGCACGCACACATGCAGAGACACACACACACACACACACAGCACACACACACACACACACACACACACACACACAGAGACACACGCACACACACAGACACACGCACACACACACACACAGAGACACACGCACGCACACAGACACACGCACGCACGCACACACACAGACACGCACGCACACAGATACACGCACGCACACACGCAGAGACACACACACACACAGACACGCACGCACACAGACACACGCACGCACACATGCAGAGACACGCACGCACACACGCAGAGACACACGCACACACAGACACGCACACACATACAGAGACACACACAGACACGCAGAGACACACACACACAGAGGCAGAGACACACACACACAGAGACGCACACACACACACTCAAAGACACACACACACACACAGAGACACACACACAGGCACACACGCAGAGACACACACACAGGCACGCACGCACACACGCAGAGACACACACGCAGAGAGAGACACACACACACAGAGACACGCACGCGCACACACACAGAGAGAGACACACGCACACACACAGAGACGCACGCACACACGCAGAGACACACACACACAGGCACGCACAGACACATACAGAGACACACGTTGACACTGTCCTCTGGGTCTCACCTGTACCTGTGTCCTCTTACCAAGGTGACAGGCTCATGTTAACATATTATTATGGGGTGTCATATATATGCAGATGTTACCATGGAGACGGTTCCCCCTGGCGACCAGACGATGGAGAAGGTGAAGAAGAGATACAGGAAGAAGAAGACGAAGCTGGAGGAGGAGTTCCCTTCTTATCTCCAGGTAACACACACACAGACACACACACACAGACACACACACACAGAGACACACACACAGAGACACACACAGACACACACAGAGACAGAGACACACACATACAGAGACAGAGACACACACACACAGAGACAGAGACACACACACACAGAGACAGAGACACACACACACAGAGACAGACACACACACACATAGACACACACACAGGATGTTCCTCTGTGTCCAGGAGGCGTTTTTCGGTCGGGATCTTCTGGATCAGAGCCGGCAGGTGGACCGGAGGGCGGCGCCAGAGACACCCGCTGTCAGCCAATCAGGAGCCGCGACCCCTGGATTACCTGGCCCCTCCCCCTCGGGACTGCCGCTTGCCGCCATGGCAACCAACGCCATCGGGAAGCAGGGAACACTGCGTGAGTTGTTTATTCATCGTTTTCACATTATTCATATTCAATCTTCATCTTTCATTGTGTTTGATTTACACTGTGAATCGTGTGTGACTGTGTGTGTGTGTGTGTGTGTGTGTGTGTCTGACTGTGTGTGTGTGTGTCTGACTGTGTGTGTCTGACTGTGTGTGTGTGTGTGTCTGTGTGTGTGTGTGTGTGTCTGACTGTGTGTGTGTGTCTGTGTGTGTCTGTGTGTGTGTGTGTGTGTGTGTTACTGTGTGTGTGTGTGTTACTGTGTGACTATGTGTGTGTGTCTGTGTGTGTCTGTGTGTGTGTGTGTCTGACTGTGTGTGTGTGTGTCTGTCTGACTGTGTGTGTGTGTCTGACTGTGTGTGTGTGTGTGTGTGTGTGTTTGTCTGACTGTGTGTGTGTGTGTGTGTGTGTGTGTGTGTGTGTGTCTGACTGTGTGTGTGTGTGTGTGTGTGTGTGTGTGTTTGTCTGACTGTGTGTGTGTGTTACTGTGTGTGTGTGTCTGACTGTGTGTGTGTGTGTGTGTGTGTGTGTGTGTGTGTCTGACTCTATGTGTGTGTG
The DNA here is from genome assembly GCA_029931835.1 of Etheostoma nigrum. Classification (NCBI taxonomy): domain Eukaryota; kingdom Metazoa; phylum Chordata; class Actinopteri; order Perciformes; family Percidae; genus Etheostoma; species Etheostoma nigrum. The sequence goes on from CM057258.1 coordinate 662,439, forward strand.
TGTGTGTCTGACTGTGTGTGTTTGTCTGACTGTGTGTGTGTGTGTGTCTGACTGTGTGTGTGTGTGTGTGTGTTACTGTGTGTGTGTGTGTGTGTGTGTGTGTGTGTGTGTGTAACCATTCAGCCATGTCGGAGGAAGCTCTGTTGGATCTGTCTGATGTTCTCAACACTGATCCTCACATACTGGCAACAGGACACGCAGGTACTGGTAACCATGACAACCACTCACCTGTGTGAGTGTGAAAATCAAAATAACGTGAGATAACGTTCAGGTTATTAAATATCTCTCTCTCTCTCTCTCTCTCTCTCTCTCTCTCTCTCTCTCTCTCTCTCTCTCTCTCTCTGTGTCTCTTTCCCCCCCAGCTGGTCTAGATATCAGCTCCGTGCCGTCTGACCTGACAGGAAGTGGGCGTGGCCAGAGGACGGTGCAGGAGGAGCCTCTGGACGCCATCTTGAGTCCTGAGCTCGACAAGATGGTCACTGACGGTGAGGAGAGAGACATTTTTTACAGTGTGTTCAGGGGACAGGCAGCTAGCAGATACAGAGGAGATGTTTTTACAGTGTGTTCAGGGGACAGGCAGCTAGCAGATAGTGGGGAAATGTTTTTACAGAGTGTTCAGGAGACAGGCAGCTAGCAGATAGTGAGGAGATGTTTTTACAGTGTGTTCAGGAGACAGGCAGCTAGCAGATAGTGAGGAGATGTTTTTACAGTGTGTTCAGGAGACAGGCAGCTAGCAGATAGTGAGGAGATGTTTTTACAGTGTGTTCAGGAGACAGGCAGCTAGCAGATAGTGAGGAGATGTTTTTACAGTGTGTTCAGGAGACAGGCAGCTAGCAGATAGTGAGGAGATGTTTTTACAGTGTGTTCAGGGGACAGACAGCTAGCAGATAGTGAGGAGATGTTTTTACAGTGTGTTCAGGAGACAGGCAGCTAGCAGATAGTGAGGAGATGTTTTTACAGTGTGTTCAGGAGACAGGCAGCTAGCAGATAGTGAGGAGATGTTTTTACAGTGTGTTCAGGGGACAGACAGCTAGCAGATAGTGAGATGTTTTTACAGTGTGTTCAGGGGACAG
>CM057258.1:671011-703511 GCA_029931835.1 Etheostoma nigrum
CACTCACTCACACTCACACTCACACTCACACACACACTCACACTCACACACACACACACTCACACTCACACACACTCTCACACACACACACTCACTCACACTCACACTCACACACACACACTCTCACACACACACTCACACTCACACACTTCTGTTTTCACTCTGATCCCCTGGAGGTTAGCAGCGGATTAGCAGCCGGTTAGCAGTGGGATGGAGGGCTAGTTAGTAGCTGGTTAGAGGGCTAGTTAGCAGTGGGATGGAGGGTTGGGTAGCAGCTGGTTTCCTTACTTCCTTCTCTTCTTCCCTCCCTCCCTCCCTGAGCCCTCCCTCCCTCCCTGAGCCCTCCCTCCAGTGCACCATAACACGGTTCACCGCTCACCTCCGGGGCAGAAACCCCAGAAACCAGAAGTGTGGCTGCGAGGCCGAAGCAAAGAGGATTTCAGACACGGGATCCAGGACCGGTCACGGCGGTCTTCTCTGGGCCAGAGAAACATTCTGGCATTTAGGGGGTTGGGGATAGACGGTTTGAGTCTGAAGGTGGCCCAGAGTCGCTGTCCGTGGCCTCAGTCCGGCTCAGAACTGACTGATTTCATTCTGAAGGGATGCTATTTTATTCTGAAGGGATGATTCTCAAGGGATGCTATTTTATTCTGAAGGGATGCTATTTTATTCTGAAAGGATGCTATTTTATTCTGAAGGGATACTGCGTCACTCTGAATGTTCGTCTGCTGCCGTCCTTCTACATCGTGTCCGCTGGATACGTCCTCTCGCTTATGTAGGGAGGTTACCTCAACCGTCCAGCAAATAGACGGTCCCGTAGGGGGGTTACCTCAACCGTCCAGCAAATAGACGGTCCCGTAGGGGGGTTACCTCAACCGTCCAGCAAATAGACGGTCCCGTAGGGAGGTTACCTCAACCGTCCAGCAAATAGACGGTTCCGTAGGGAGGTTACCTCAACCGTCCAGCAAATAGACAGTCCCGTAGGGGGGTTACCTCAACCGTCCAGCAAATAGACGGTTCCGTAGGGAGGTTACCTCAACCGTCCAGCAAATATACGGCCCCGTAGGGAGGTTACCTCAACCGTCCAGCAAATAGACAGTCCCGTAGGGGGGTTACCTCAACCGTCCAGCACATAGACGGTCCCGTAGGGAGGTTACCTCAACCGTCCAGCACATAGACGGTCCCGTAGGGAGGTTACCTCAACCGTCCAGCACATAGACGGTCCCGTAGGGAGGTTACCTCAACCGTCCAGCACATAGACGGTCCCGTAGGGAGGTTACCTCAACCGTCCAGCACATAGACGGTCCCGTAGGGAGGTTACCTCAACCGTCCAGCAAATATACGGTCCCGTAGGGAGGTTACCTCAACCGTCCAGCACATAGACGGTCCCGTAGGGAGGTTACCTCAACCGTCCAGCACATAGACGGTCACGTAGGGAGGTTACCTCAACCGTCCAGCAAATAGACGGTCCCGTAGGGAGGGTACCTGAAACCGTCCAGCAAATAGACGGTCCCGTAGGGAGGGTACCTGAAACCGTCCAGCAAATATACGGCCCCGTAGGGAGGTTACCTCAACCGTCCAGCAAATAGACGGCCCCGTAGGGAGGTTACCTCAACCGTCCAGCAAATATACGGTCCCGTAGGGAGGTTACCTCAACCGTCCAGCACATAGACGGTCCCGTAGGGAGGTTACCTCAACCGTCCAGCACATAGACGGTTCCGTAGGGAGGTTACCTCAACCGTCCAGCAAATAGACGGTCACGTAGGGAGGGTACCTGAAACCGTCCAGCAAATAGACGGTCCCGTAGGGAGGTAAACCATCCACAGACACACACACAGCATCTAGTCTCTTTTTCATCACACCAGTTTTTTATATTCCGTTGCATTTTTTAAGAAAACGTGACCATAATCAAGGATTTTGTTAACAATCGCAACAAAGCTCGTATTTTTCTGGAAGGACTGTTACCGTGGCGACGTATCAAGGAGGGCAGCAGCCTCACTGTGAGCAGGTGTGACTCTGAAACCCCTTCAGCCATCCCCCCCAGAACCAGAACCACAGGAGACTGAAATACTTCTGTCTGCAGAACAGCTGTCTGGGTTGCTATAGCAACCGGAAAACCAAAATAATCCACGTATCTCCAGAACATTCTGACACTAAAACGGCATTTAAATAAAATATTAAAATAAAAATTATATTATTTTAAAATAAATATATCCATTGCCCTAAAATCAAAGTTCCTATATAAATAATAATAAATAAATTTTAATTTACTTTTTTTTATAGTGTTGAGTTTTTGTTAATTGTTTTTAGTGTTTTTGGCTTTTTGTGTTGAGGTTTTTTCAGTTTTTGTCCCTTTTTGTAATTTTTTTTTTTTTACTGTTTTTATTGCTTAAGTAATTTATTTCTGTGTTCTTGACTTTTGTGCAGCTTTTAAAGGTGCAGTACGTAAGACTTCTTAAACTAACTTACACCAATCAGGGCCGGGGGGCGTGTCCACCCTTTAGGAGACAGGAAGTGAGGCCCGTTACATAATATTGGCGCTGCTTGAAATGCGTAAAAATAATCTGACAGAGGTGTTTTAGTCTCCCCCCCCCCCGCACGCTGTGGACTCATCCTTCACTTCTCCCACATTTCCTGAGAGAGACAGACAGACAGACAGACAGAGACAGAGAGAGACAGAGAGACAGACATTTCCTGAGAGAGACAGACAGAGAGACATTGAGGGAGAGAGACAGAGACAGACAGAGAGATTAAAGTGAGTTTTCCTAGCTGCCATGTCATCATGTCTCCGTCCTGACGTGTGATTGTGTCTCCGTCTCCATGTCTCCGTGTCTCTGTGTCTCCGTCTCCCAGATGCTGCGTCAGAAGACCAAGCAGCTCGCCAAGATGGAGGCCACGCAGAAGCTGGAGCAGGTGAAGAGCGAGCAGCGCCAGCTTCTGATTGGCCGCCTCTCGCCGGACGCCGGCAGCCGCAGCCCCGCCCCCCAGGATGCCGCGTCCCGATTGGGCGATGTCTTCCTCAGACCCCAAGCCCCGCCTCCCTCGGGCTTCTCCCCGCTGCCCTCGTCTCCCCTGCACCAGCCGCCGTCCTCCCCCCAGATGTTCTCGCCGCCGCCGTCCCGCCCCTCCTCGCCCTGGGACCCCTACGGTAAAGTGGTGGGGACCCCCCGCCCCCCTCCCTCCCAGCAGCGGCACAACTCCCTCAGCGCCTCCCCGGCCCACGATGCATTTGGCTCGCCGGCACCGTCGCCGGACGCCAAAACCCCCGACGTCTCACGGAGCCTCGCCCCCCAACCAGGTGACTGGACCATCCCGTCCTCGTTTTATTCTCCCTGTTTTATTGTCCCTCTGACGTCTCCTCCTTGTTTTATTCTCCCTCTGACCGTCTCTTCCTTGTTTTATTCTCCCTCTGACGTCTCCTCCTTGTTTTATTCTCCCTCTGACCGTCTCTTCCTTGTTTTATTCTCCCTCTGACCGTCTCTTCCTTGTTTTATTCTCCTTCTGACTGTCTCCTCCTTGTTTTATTCTCCCTCTGACCGTCTCTTCCTTGTTTTATTCTCCTTCTGACCGTCTCCTCCTTGTTTTATTCTCCCTCTGACCGTCTCCTCATTGTTTTATTCTCCCTCTGACCGTCTCTTCCTTGTTTTATTCTCCCTCTGACCGTCTCCTCCTTGTTTTATTCTCCCTCTGACCGTCTCTTCCTTGTTTTATTCTCCCTCTGACCGTCTCTTCCTTGTTTTATTCTCCCTCTGACGTCTCCTCCTTGTTTTATTGTCCCTCTGACCGTCTCCTCCTTGTTTTATTCTCGTTGTTTTATTCTCCCTCTGACCGTCTCTTCCTTGTTTTATTCTCCCTCTGACCGTCTCTTCCTTGTTTTATTCTCCCTCTGACGGCTCCTCCTTGTTTTATTGTCCCTCTGACCGTCTCCTCCTTGTTTTATTCTCCTTGTTTTATTCTCCCTCTGACCGTCTCCTCCTTGTTTTATTCTCCCTCTGACCGTCTCCTCCTTGTTTTATTCTCCCTCTGACCGTCTCTTCCTTGTTTTATTGTCCCTCTGACCGTCTCTTCCTTGTTTTATTCTCCCTCTGACCGTCTCTTCCTTGTTTTATTCTCCCTCTGACCGTCTCTTCCTTGTTTTATTCTCCCTCTGACCGTCTCCTCCTTGTTTTATTCTCCGTCTGACCGTCTCCTCCTTGTTTTATTGTCCCTCTAACGTCTCTTCCTTGTTTTATTCTCCCTCTGACCGTCTCTTCCTTGTTTTATTCTCCCTCTGACCGTCTCCTCCTTGTTTTATTGTCCCTCTGACCGTCTCCTCCTTGTTTTATTCTCCTTGTTTTATTGTCCCTCTGACCGTCTCTTCCTTGTTTTATTCTCCCTCTGACCGTCTCTTCCTTGTTTTATTGTCCCTCTGACCGTCTCTTCCTTGTTTTATTCTCCCTCTGACCGTCTCTTCCTTGTTTTATTCTCCCTCTGACCGTCTCCTCCTTGTTTTATTCTCCGTCTGACCGTCTCCTCCTTGTTTTATTGTCCCTCTAACGTCTCCTCCTTGTTTTATTCTCCGTCTGACCGTCTCCTCCTTGTTTTATTCTCCGTCTGACCGTCTCTTCCTTGTTTTATTCTCCGTCTGACCGTCTCCTCCTTGTTTTATTGTGCCTCTAACGTCTCCTCCTTGTTTTATTGTCCCTCTGACGTCTCTTCCATGTTTTATTCTCCCTCTGACGTCTCCTCCTTGTTTTATTCTCCCTCTGAGCGTCTCTTCCTTGTTTTATTCTCCCTCTGAGCGTCTCTTCCTTGTTTTATTCTCCCTCTGAGCGTCTCCTCCTTGTTTTATTCTCCTTCTGACGTCTCCTCCTTGTTTTATTCTCCCTCTGACCGTCTCTTCCTTGTTTTATTCTCCCTCTGACCGTCTCTTCCTTGTTTTATTCTCCCTCTGACCGTCTCTTCCTTGTTTTATTGTCCCTCTGACGTCTCCTCCTTGTTTTATTCTCCCTCTGACCGTCTCTTCCTTGTTTTATTCTCCCTCTGACGTCTCCTCCTTGTTTTATTCTCCCTCTGACCGTCTCTTCCTTGTTTTATTCTCCCTCTGACCGTCTCTTCCTTGTTTTATTCTCCTTCTGACCGTCTCCTCCTTGTTTTATTCTCCCTCTGACCGTCTCCTCATTGTTTTATTCTCCCTCTGACCGTCTCTTCCTTGTTTTATTCTCCCTCTGACCGTCTCCTCCTTGTTTTATTCTCCCTCTGACCGTCTCTTCCTTGTTTTATTCTCCCTCTGACGTCTCCTCCTTGTTTTATTGTCCCTCTGACCGTCTCCTCCTTGTTTTATTCTCCTTGTTTTATTCTCCCTCTGACCGTCTCTTCCTTGTTTTATTCTCCCTCTGACCGTCTCTTCCTTGTTTTATTCTCCCTCTGACGGCTCCTCCTTGTTTTATTGTCCCTCTGACGTCTCTTCCATGTTTTATTCTCCCTCTGACGTCTCCTCCTTGTTTTATTCTCCCTCTGAGCGTCTCTTCCTTGTTTTATTCTCCCTCTGAGCGTCTCTTCCTTGTTTTATTCTCCCTCTGAGCGTCTCCTCCTTGTTTTATTCTCCTTCTGACGTCTCCTCCTTGTTTTATTCTCCCTCTGACCGTCTCTTCCTTGTTTTATTCTCCCTCTGACCGTCTCTTCCTTGTTTTATTCTCCCTCTGACCGTCTCTTCCTTGTTTTATTCTCCCTCTGACCGTCTCTTCCTTGTTTTATTGTCCCTCTGACGTCTCCTCCTTGTTTTATTCTCCCTCTGACCGTCTCTTCCTTGTTTTATTCTCCCTCTGACGTCTCCTCCTTGTTTTATTCTCCCTCTGACCGTCTCTTCCTTGTTTTATTCTCCCTCTGACCGTCTCTTCCTTGTTTTATTCTCCTTCTGACCGTCTCCTCCTTGTTTTATTCTCCCTCTGACCGTCTCCTCATTGTTTTATTCTCCCTCTGACCGTCTCTTCCTTGTTTTATTCTCCCTCTGACCGTCTCCTCCTTGTTTTATTCTCCCTCTGACCGTCTCTTCCTTGTTTTATTCTCCCTCTGACGTCTCCTCCTTGTTTTATTGTCCCTCTGACCGTCTCCTCCTTGTTTTATTCTCCTTGTTTTATTCTCCCTCTGACCGTCTCTTCCTTGTTTTATTCTCCCTCTGACCGTCTCTTCCTTGTTTTATTCTCCCTCTGACGGCTCCTCCTTGTTTTATTGTCCCTCTGACCGTCTCCTCCTTGTTTTATTCTCCTTGTTTTATTCTCCCTCTGACCGTCTCCTCCTTGTTTTATTCTCCCTCTGACCGTCTCCTCCTTGTTTTATTCTCCCTCTGACCGTCTCTTCCTTGTTTTATTGTCCCTCTGACCGTCTCTTCCTTGTTTTATTCTCCCTCTGACCGTCTCTTCCTTGTTTTATTCTCCCTCTGACCGTCTCCTCCTTGTTTTATTGTCCCTCTGACCGTCTCCTCCTTGTTTTATTCTCCTTGTTTTATTGTCCCTCTGACCGTCTCTTCCTTGTTTTATTCTCCCTCTGACCGTCTCTTCCTTGTTTTATTGTCCCTCTGACCGTCTCTTCCTTGTTTTATTCTCCCTCTGACCGTCTCTTCCTTGTTTTATTCTCCCTCTGACCGTCTCTTCCTTGTTTTATTCTCCCTCTGACCGTCTCCTCCTTGTTTTATTCTCCGTCTGACCGTCTCCTCCTTGTTTTATTGTGCCTCTAACGTCTCCTCCTTGTTTTATTGTCCCACTGACGTCTCTTCCTTGTTTTATTCTCCCTCTGACCGTCTCTTCCTTGTTTTATTCTCCGTCTGACCGTCTCCTCCTTGTTTTATTGTCCCTCTAACGTCTCTTCCTTGTTTTATTGTCCCTCTGACGTCTCTTCCATGTTTTATTCTCCCTCTGACGTCTCCTCCTTGTTTTATTCTCCCTCTGAGCGTCTCTTCCTTGTTTTATTCTCCCTCTGAGCGTCTCTTCCTTGTTTTATTCTCCCTCTGAGCGTCTCCTCCTTGTTTTATTCTCCTTCTGACGTCTCCTCCTTGTTTTATTCTCCCTCTGACCGTCTCTTCCTTGTTTTATTCTCCCTCTGACCGTCTCTTCCTTGTTTTATTCTCCCTCTGACCGTCTCCTCCTTGTTTTATTCTCCTTGTTTTATTGTCCCTCTGACCGTCTCTTCCTTGTTTTATTCTCCCTCTGACCGTCTCTTCCTTGTTTTATTCTCCCTCTGACCGTCTCCTCCTTGTTTTATTCTCCCTCTGACCGTCTCTTCCTTGTTTTATTGTCCCTCTGACCGTCTCTTCCTTGTTTTATTCTCCCTCTGACCGTCTCTTGCTTGTTTTATTCTCCCTCTGACCGTCTCCTCCTTGTTTTATTGTCCCTCTGACCGTCTCCTCCTTGTTTTATTCTCCTTGTTTTATTGTCCCTCTGACCGTCTCTTCCTTGTTTTATTCTCCCTCTGACCGTCTCTTCCTTGTTTTATTGTCCCTCTGACCGTCTCTTCCTTGTTTTATTCTCCCTCTGACCGTCTCTTCCTTGTTTTATTCTCCCTCTGACCGTCTCCTCCTTGTTTTATTCTCCGTCTGACCGTCTCCTCCTTGTTTTATTCTCCGTCTGACCGTCTCTTCCTTGTTTTATTCTCCGTCTGACCGTCTCCTCCTTGTTTTATTGTGCCTCTAACGTCTCCTCCTTGTTTTATTGTCCCACTGACGTCTCTTCCTTGTTTTATTCTCCCTCTGACCGTCTCTTCCTTGTTTTATTCTCCGTCTGACCGTCTCCTCCTTGTTTTATTGTCCCTCTAACGTCTCTTCCTTGTTTTATTGTCCCTCTGACGTCTCTTCCATGTTTTATTCTCCCTCTGACGTCTCCTCCTTGTTTTATTCTCCCTCTGAGCGTCTCTTCCTTGTTTTATTCTCCCTCTGAGCGTCTCTTCCTTGTTTTATTCTCCCTCTGAGCGTCTCCTCCTTGTTTTATTCTCCTTCTGACGTCTCCTCCTTGTTTTATTCTCCCTCTGACCGTCTCTTCCTTGTTTTATTCTCCTTCTGACGTCTCCTCCTTGTTTTATTCTCCCTCTGACCGTCTCTTCCTTGTTTTATTCTCCCTCTGACCGTCTCTTCCTTGTTTTATTCTCCCTCTGACCGTCTCCTCCTTGTTTTATTCTCCTTGTTTTATTGTCCCTCTGACCGTCTCTTCCTTGTTTTATTCTCCCTCTGAGCGTCTCTTCCTTGTTTTATTCTCCTTCTGACGTCTCCTCCTTGTTTTATTCTCCCTCTGACCGTCTCTTCCTTGTTTTATTCTCCCTCTGACCGTCTCTTCCTTGTTTTATTCTCCCTCTGACCGTCTCCTCCTTGTTTTATTCTCCTTGTTTTATTGTCCCTCTGACCGTCTCTTCCTTGTTTTATTCTCCCTCTGACCGTCTCTTCCTTGTTTTATTCTCCCTCTGACCGTCTCTTCCTTGTTTTATTGTCCAGGGCTGCAGCAGAGCAGGGCGGCCATGTTGAGCCCCCCTTCAGGCTCCGCCCCCGACCTTCCATCCAGACACGCTGGTCTCCGAGCCGCGGAGACGTACCAGCGGACTCCTCTCAACAACGCCAGCCTGTACTCTCAGGGGGGGCTCTTCAAAGCCCCCATGCCCCCCCAGCAGCCGGATGTGTTTGGTGCCCCCCCCAGGCGGGACCCGTCCAGACCCTCGGACCTGGGCTTCTCCCTGCAACAGTCGCCGGAGGCTCCGCCGCACCGCAGCCCCTACAGACCGGACTACATCCAACCGACCCCCCCCGACCCGTTCCCCCCCCACGCCCCCCTGGCGTCCCGGCCCTCCCCAGACCCGTACGCCAGCCCCCAGACCCCCGGCACGCCTCGCCAACACTCAGACCCGGGGTTCCTCTCCACGACGTACACCCGCCGGCCGTCCCCCTCCCACCCGAACCTGGACCCGTACTCCAGCCCCGGCACGCCGCGCCCCCCCAACGCCGAGCGCTTCCCCCGGTCCCCGGGGGGGCCGCGCGGCGCCGACCCCTACGCCCAGCAGCCCTCCACCCCGCGGCCGCAGAAACCGCCGCCGGAGAGCTTCACCCCCCAGGGGGCAGAGGGCGGGGCCTACCCCCCCACGCTGCACCAGGTAACGGGTCACATGACACACACACACACACATACAGACACACACACACACACACATACAGACTCACACTCACACACACATACACACACTCACACACACATACAGACAGACATACACACACACACACATACAGACACAGACACACACACACACACATACAGACTCACACTCACACACACATACACACACATACAGACAGACACACACACACACATACAGACTCACACTCACACACACATACAGACAGACATACACACACACACACATACAGACACAGACACACACATACACACACATAACTGTAAAATAACTAGACAACTAATTTCTTTAATCTTTGAAGTTAACATGTCTGGACTTTACCTCTCTTCAGTTGCAGCAATCTCCAGGACGACAACAACAACAACAACAACAACAACAACAGCAACACCATCAGCAACAGCAACATCAGCAACAACAACATCAACAGCAGCGTCAACAACAACAACAACAGCAGCCACAGCAACACCATCAACAACAACAGCAGCATCAACAACAACATCAACAGCATCAACAACAGCAGCATCAACAGCATCAACAACAGCAGCATCAACAACAACATCAACAGCATCAACAACATCAGCAACAGCAACACCAACAGCAGCAGGACTCATTTCCCAGAACCCCCGGCAGCCAGACCCCAAAGCATGCTGGGATGTCGGAGGAGAGTGTCTTCCTGGGTGGTCAGACTCCGGGTCACGACTCCTTCGAGCAGGGTCACATGACCCCCGGCCCCTCGCTGATGGACAAGACAACAGCCAATGAAATGGCAACGCTGGGCGTGGCCTCTCTGGACGGACCAATGAGCATGCTGCCTCAGCTCGGTGACTCGGAGGAGAAGCTCAGACAGGTACGAGATATTTACTCTATATATGCTAATGTTATGCTAACGTTGTGCTAATGCTGTGTTGTGCTAACGTTGAGTCGTGCTAACGCTGTTTTGTGCTAACGTTGTGTTGTGCTAACATTGTGCTAATGCTGTGTTGTGCTAACATTGTGCTAATGCTGTGTTGTGCTAACGTTGTGCTGTGCTAACATTGTGCTGTGCTATGCTAATGTTGTGCTAACATTGTGCTGTGCTATGCTAATGTTGTGCTAACATTGTGCTGTCCTATGCTAACGTTTTGCTAACATTGTGCTGTGCTAACGCTGTGCTAACATTGTGCTGTGCTATGCTAATGCTATGCTAACGTTTTGTTGTCCCCTGTGTAGCGCCAGCGTCTGCGGCAGCTGATCCTCCGTCAGCAGCAGCAGAAGAGCGCCTTACGCCAGGAGAAAGGTCTGCAGGAAGCAGCTGCTGGTTCTGCAGCGCGACAGTGGGCCCAGGTGGACCCCCCCACGGCTCCCCCAGCCGACCTGTTTGGACGCCCTCCTCCCCCATACCCCGGCACAATGAGGCCTGTCGCGGGGCCGGACCAGAGAGGCTTCGGCCCCCGAGAGCTCGGCGTCAGAGCACCGGGCCTCAGGTACTGATCCACTTACTCAGACCTTGGGTACAGATCCACTTACTCAGACCTCGGGTACTGACCACTTACTCAGACCTCGGGTACTGATCCACTTACTCAGACCTCTGGTACTGATCCACTTACTCAAACCTCGGGTACTGATCCACTTACTCAGACCTCGGGTACTGATCCACTTACTCAAACCTCTGGTACTGATCCACTTACTCAGACCTCTGGTACTGATCCACTTACTCAAACCTCGGGTACTGATCCACTTACTCAGACCTCGGGTACTGACCCACTTACTCAGACCTCGGGTACTGACCACTTACTCAGACCTCGGGTACTGACCCACTTACTCAGACCTCGGGTACTGACCCACTTACTCAGACCTCGGGTACTGATCCACTTACTCAGACCTCTGGTACTGATCCACTTACTCAGACCTCGGGTACTGATCCACTTACTCAGACCTCGGGTACTGACCACTTACTCAGACCTCGGGTACTGACCACTTACTCAAACCTCTGGTACTGATCCACTTACTCAGACCTCTGGTACTGATCCACTTACTCAGACCTCGGGTACTGATCCACTTACTCAGACCTCGGGTACTGACCACTTACTCAGACCTCTGGTACTGATCCACTTACTCAGACCTCTGGTACTGATCCACTTACTCAGACCTCTGGTACTGATCCACTTACTCAAACCTCTGGTACTGATCCACTTACTCAGACCTCTGGTACTGATCCACTTACTCAAACCTCTGGTACTGATCCACTTACTCAGACCTCGGGTACTGATCCACTTACTCAGACCTCGGGTACTGACCACTTACTCAGACCTCTGGTACTGATCCACTTACTCAAACCTCGGGTACTGATCCACTTACTCAGACCTCGGGTACTGATCCACTTACTCAGACCTCGGGTACTGACCACTTACTCAAACCTCTGGTACTGATCCACTTACTCAGACCTCTGGTACTGATCCACTTACTCAAACCTCGGGTACTGATCCACTTACTCAGACCTCGGGTACTGATCCACTTACTCAGACCTCGGGTACTGACCACTTACTCAGACCTCGGGTACTGATCCACTTACTCAGACCTCGGGTACTGATCCACTTACTCAGACCTCGGGTACTGATCCACTTACTCAGACCTCGGGTACTGATCCACTTACTCAGACCTCGGGTCCAGTACCAGAGATCCCAAATCATTCAGCTTCCCAAGGTCTTTTATAATTAATTTATTTTTCTGAATGCTAGTCCGGGTCAGGTCCATCTCATCAGGTCTTCTCTCTGTTGCAGGTTCGGTCCTCCAGCGAGTCTCCAGGACTCTTTCTTGCGTCCTCCCCAGGGTGCGGTGCCTGGATCTGGGATCAGTTCTCTGGAGGGAGTCCCCGCCCAGATGAGGAGGCCGATGCCTGGAGAGTTCACGGGGATCCGCCCCCCCCCTGCTGCCGGCGCTCAGCCGCACATGATGCCAGGTCAGAAAGTTAACTATATAGACCTTAGTGGTCCCCTAATACTGTATCTGAAGTCTCTTTATATAGACCTTAGTGGTCCCCTAATACTGTATCTGAAGTCTCTTTATATAGACCTTAGTGGTCCCCTAATACTGTATCTGAAGTCTCTTTATATAGACCTTAGTGGTCCCCTAATACTGTATCTGAAGTCTCTTTATATAGACCTTAGTGGTCCCCTAATACTGTATCTGAAGTCTCTTTATATAGACCTTAGTGGTCCCCTAGTACTGTATCTGAAGTCTCCTTTATATAGACCTTAGTGGTCCCCTAGTACTGTATCTGAAGTCTCTTTATATAGGCCTTAGTGGTCCCCTAATACTGTATCTGAAGTCTCTTTATATAGACCTTAGTGGTCCCCTAATACTGTATCTGAAGTCTCTTTATATAGACCTTAGTGGTCCCCTAGTACTGTATCTGAAGTCTCCTTTATATAGACCTTAGTGGTCCCCTAATACTGTATCTGAAGTCTCTTTATATAGACCTTAGTGGTCCCTAATACTGTATCTGAAGTCTCTTTATATAGACCTTAGTGGTCCCTAATACTGTATCTGAAGTCTCTTTATATAGACCTTAGTGGTCCCTAATACTGTATCTGAAGTCTCTTTTATATAGACCTTAGTGGTCCCTAATACTGTATCTGAAGTCTCTTTATATAGACCTTAGTGGTCCCTAATACTGTATCTGAAGTCTCTTCATATAGACCTTAGTGGTCCCTAATACTGTATCTGAAGTCTCTTCATATAGACCTTAGTGGTCCCTAATACTGTATCTGAAGTCTCTTTATATAGACCTTAGTGGTCCTTAATACTGTATCTGAAGTCTCTTTATATAGACCTTAGTGGTCCCCTAATACTGTATCTGGAGTCTCTTTTATATAGACCTTAGTGGTCCTTAATACTGTATCTGAAGTCTCTTTATATAGACCTTAGTGGTCCCCTAATACTGTATCTGAAGTCTCTTTTAACCCCCCCCCAGGTCTCCAGCCCTTCCCCCCTCGCTCCTTCCCCCTGCAGCAGCACAGCATCATGGGACAGCCGTACATCGAACTCCGACACCGCATCCCCGAAAACCGCCTGAGGCTGTCCTTCCCTCCGCCCCCCGGCCCAGACCCCCGAGACCCCCGAGACCTGGGCCAGCAGGCGGTGCTGGAGCAGCTGAACCAGCAGCACCAGCTGGGCCATGCCCTCCCCGGGGCTGATGGGATGGAGGAGCACCTGGAGGACTCGGCCGTGAAGGACCTGGAGGACGTGGAGGTCAAAGACCTGGTAGACCTGAACCTGAACCTGGACCCTGAAGACGGTACCAGCTCACAGAACTTTATTTCTCTATGAGCAGCCGGCACCGACCAGTCACAGACTGATAGCAACACACACACACGCAGATATATACACACACACACACACACACACACACACACACACAGACACAGATATATATACACACACACACACACAGATATATATACACACACACACACACACACAGATATATATACACACACACACACACAGATATATATACACACACACACACACACAGATATATACACACACAAACACACAGATATACACACACACACACACAGATATACACACACACAGATATACACACACACAGATATATACACACACACACACACAGATATATACACACACACAGATATATACACACACACACACACAGATATATACACACACACAGATATATACACACACACACACACACACAGATACACACACACACACAGATACACACACACACACAGATATATACACACACACAGATATACACACACACACAGATATACACACACACACACACACACTGATATATACACACACACAGATATACACACACACACAGATATATACACACACACAGATATACACACACACACAGATACACACACCCACACACACACACACTCACAGATATATACACACACACACACACACAGATATATACACACACACACAGAGATACACACACACACACACACTCACAGATATATACACACACACACACACACAGATATATACACACACACAGATATACACACACACACAGATATATACACACACACACACACACACTGATATATACACACACACAGATATACACACACACACAGATACACACACCCACACACACACACACTCACAGATATATACACACACACACACACACGATATATACACACACACACAGAGATACACACACACACACACACACACAAAGAGACACTCACGCACTCTCAAAGACTCACCCTCTGTCGATGTCTGTAACTGTCTATGTCCGTCCCAGGTAAAGAGGACCTGGATCTGGGGCCCAGCGACCTCCATCTGGACGCCTTCCTGCTGTCGGGGAAGTTCGACCTGATCGCCTACGCCGACCCCGAGCTCAACCTGGAGGACAAGAAGGACATGTTCAACGAGGAGCTGGAGCTGGGGGACACGGCCGAGGACAGGAGGACGGAGGACAGACACCAGGGACAGGACGGCATCAAGACCGAGGCCAGTCAGACAGGTAATACACACACGCAGACAGACACACGCACAGACACACGCACGCAGACACACAGGGACAGGACGGCGTCAAGGCCGAGGCCAGGCACACAGGTAATACACACACGCAGACACACACACACACAGACGCACACGCAGACACACACACAGACAGACACACACGCACGCAGACACACACGCAGACACACACACAGACAGACACACACACACACACACACAGACAGACACACACACACACACACACGCAGACACACACACACACAGACGCACGCAGACACACACGCAGACACACACACAGACAGACACACACGCAGACACACACACAGACAGACACACACGCACGCAGACACACACGCAGACACACACACAGACAGACACACACGCACGCAGACACACACGCAGACACACACACAGACAGACACACACACACACACACACAGACAGACACACACACACACACACAGACACACAGGGACAGGACGGCGTCAAGACCGAGGCCAGTCACACAGGTAATACACACACGCAGACACACACACAGATACGCACAAAAACACACACACACATGCACAACACATGCACAGACAGACACACACACATAAGACACGCACCCGCGTTCACTGACGCTGTGACCTGTCGGCTCCAGGGTCCATCAGAGGCCCCGGGCCCCCAGGGGTCGAGGCAGCCGGCTCGCGCCAGAAAGGAGACCACTCTGGTTCTGGTTCAGGGGCCTCGCCCGCTCTCCACACCCAGGAACAGGCTCCGTCGTCGGGCATGGCTCCCAGGGTCCACCCCCCCATGGCTGGAGGTACACAAGTCATATCATAGTACACAAATCATATCATAGTACACAAATCATATCATAGTACACAAATCATATCATAGTACACAAATCATATCATAGTACACAAGTCATATCGTAGTACACAAATCATATCATAGTACACAAATCATATCATAGTACACAAGTCATATCATAGTACACAAATCATATCATAGTACACAAATCATATCGTAGTACACAAGTCATATCGTAGTACACAAATCATATCATAGTACACAAATCATATCATAGTACACAAATCATATCGTAGTACACAAGTCATATCGTAGTACACAAATCATATCATAGTACACAAATCATATCATAGTACACAAATCATATCATAGTACACAAGTCATATCATAGTACACAAATCATATCATAGTACACAAATCATATCGTAGTACACAAATCATATCGTAGTACCCAAATCATATCATAGTACCCAAATCATATCATAGTACACAAATCATATTGTAGTACACAAATCATATTGTAGTACCCAAATCATATCATAGTACCCAAATCATATCATAGTACACAAATCATATTGTAGTACACAAATCATATTGTAGTACACAAATCATATCATAGTACACAAATCATATCATAGTACCCGAATCATATGGTAGTACACAAATCATATCATAGTACCCGAATCATATCATAGTACACAAATCATATCATAGTACCCGAATCATATCATAGTACCCGAATCATATCATAGTACACAAATCATATTTTAGTACACAATTCATATCATAGTACCCGAATCATATCATAGTACACAAATCATATTTTAGTACACAATTCATATCATAGTACCCAAATCATATCGTAGTACACAAATCATATCGTAGTACCCAAATCATATGGTAGTACCCAAATCATATCGTAGTACCCAAATCATATGGTAGTACACAAATCATATCATAGTACACAAATCATATCGTAGTACACAAATCATATCATAGTACACAAATCATATCGTAGTACCCAAATCATATGGTAGTACACAAATCATATCGTAGTACCCAAATCATATCGTAGTACACAAATCATATCGTAGTACCCAAATCATATCGTAGTACACAAATCATATCGTAGTACCCAAATCATATGGTAGTACACAAATCATATGGTAGTACACAAATCATATCGTAGTACACAAATCATATGGTAGTACCCGGAACAACTAATCAAAGTATTTATTGATCTCTGTCTCATCTGCAGGTCCCCAGTCTGTCTTCCAGCAGAGACCGTTTGGACCCTCGTCTCTCTTCACCCCCCACCCTCAGGGTCTCCCTGCGCCCCCCCACCCTCAGGGTCTCCCTGTGCCCCCCCATCCTCAGAGTCTCCCTCTGTCCCTCCAACCCCCCCAGCCCCGCCTCCTCCTCAACCCCCAGTCCCAGCTTTCACAGCCAGGGGGCTCCACGCAGACTGTCTTCCTCCAGAACCAGAGCCAGGACCCGGACACAGACCAGGACCCCCACAGGCCTCTGCTCCTGGAGGAGCAGCCTCTCCTGCTGCAGGACCTCCTGGACCAGGAGCGCCAGGAGCAGCAGCAGCAGAAACAGATGCAGGCGCTGATCAGACAGAGGCCCCCCCCAGACGCTGGGCTACCCAACATGGGTAAGACCTGAACCCCAACAGGGTTCTTGGGGGGGGGGGGGGATCTACTGAACTGTCCCCCCACCCCCCAAGCACAAGTAGACTTTATATTCCACACCTCAATTGCCTTTACAGGTTTTGTTTTGATTCTTTTATTTTGATAAGGTTTGTGTGTGTGTGTGTGTGTGTGTGTGTGTGTGTGTCTCTGTGTGTGTGTGTGTGTGTGTGTGTGTGTGTGTGTGTGTGTGTGTCTCCAGCAGACTTTGACTCCATCTCTGACCCCATCATGAAGGCTAAGATGGTGGCTCTGAAGGGCATCAACAAGGTGATGACGCAGGGAAACCTGGGCCTGAACCCGATGACCCTCAACAGGTACGCAGACCATGGACCACTAGAGTCCTCACACCATAGTCCCTCTGGGACCACTAGAGTCCTCACACCATAGTCCCTCTGGGACCACTAGAGTCCTCACACCATAGTCCCTCTGGGACCACTAGAGTCCTCACACCATAGTCCCTCTGGGACCACTAGATACCTCACACCATAGTCTTTCTGGGACCACTAGATACCTCACACCATAGTCTTTCTGGGACCACTAGATACCTCACACCATAGTCCCTCTGGGACCACTAGAGTCCTCACACCATAGTCCCTCTGGGACCACTAGATACCTCACACCATAGTCCCTCTGGGACCACTAGATACCTCACACCATAGTCTTTCTGGGACCACTAGATACCTCACACCATAGTCTTTCTGGGACCACTAGATACCTCACACCATAGTCCCTCTGGGACCACTAGAGTCCTCACACCATAGTCTTTCTGGGACCACTAGAGACCTCACACCATAGTCTTTCTGGGACCACTAGAGTCCTCACACCATAGTCCCTCTGGGACCACTAGATACCTCACACCATAGTCCCTCTGGGACCACTAGAGTCCTCACACCATAGTCTTTCTGGGACCACTAGAGACCTCACACCATAGTCTTTCTGGGACCACTAGATACCTCACACCATAGTCCCTCTGGGACCACTAGAGTCCTCACACCATAGTCTTTCTGGGACCACTAGAGACCTCACACCATAGTCTTTCTGGGACCACTAGAGACCTCACACCATAGTCCCTCTGGGACCACTAGAGTCCTCACACCATAGTCCCTCTGGGACCACTAGAGACCTCACACCATAGTCCCTCTGGGACCACTAGAGTCCTCACACCATAGTCTTTCTGGGACCACTAGATACCTCACACCATAGTCCCTCTGGGACCACTAGAGTCCTCACACCATAGTCTTTCTGGGACCACTAGAGACCTCACACCATAGTCTTTCTGGGACCACTAGAGACCTCACACCATAGTCCCTCTGGGACCACTAGAGTCCTCACACCATAGTCCCTCTGGGACCACTAGAGACCTCACACCATAGTCCCTCTGGGACGTCAAGGACAGAACGTCCTCACTAGTGAGGATGAGACCTCATCGGATCCTGAATGGAGATTCTGTCTCTTCAGAGAACGTTGTTGATGGTTTGATGACCGTGTGACGTATTTTATGCTTTGACGCTTTATTTTTTGCTCTTTTTGTCTCTGTGTGTCTCTGTGTGTGTGTGTGTGTGTGTGTGTGTGTGTGTGTGTGTGTGTGTGTGTGTGTGTGTGTGTGTCAGGTTCCAGCCTCCCCCGGTGGTCCCGGCTCCAGAGGTAGCTCCTCAGCCCCCACAGCCGGTGGGACAGGTGTGTATCACCATGACAACGGGTGTCATGGAGACGTTTAAATGCATCTTAATAAACATGACAACGGGTGTCATGGAGACGTTTAAATGCATCTTAATAACCATGACAACGGGTGTCATGGAGACGTTTAAATGCATCTTATTAACTGTGAAGCTGCTGAGTCTGGGTTCCAACAGGAAGTGTCTTCTTCTCTTCCTGTCAGGACGGGAAGCTGAACCCCCCGCTGGTGCGACCCAGCCCCCCCAGCTTCGGCCCCGGCTTCGCCAGTGAGTATCAGAAAATAATCCCAGCATGCACAGCAGCGTCCTTAACCAGTATTCTCAATTCAGTTATTGGTTTATTTCTTTTTAATATGAAGGCAAATTAAAATAAAGGCAAAAAGCCCAAAAAATAACCTTAAAAATATAAAATGAAGGCAGAAAGCCCGAAGTGGGTTTGAAGCAGGTCCCGGGTCAGCAGTCGTGTCCCTGTGCCCCCCCAGACGAGGCCCAGCGGCGGCAGTACGAGGAGTGGCTCGGCGACACCCAGCAGCTCCTCCAGATGCAGCAGCGCCTCCTGGAGGACCAGATCGCCGCGCACCGCAAGACCAGGAAGTCTCTGTCCGCCAAGCAGAGGACGGCCAAGAAGGCGGGCCGGACCCTCGCCGAGGAGGACGCCGCCCAGCTCCGCACCGTCACCGAGCAGCAGGGGGCGGTGCAGAAGCAGCTGGAGCAGGTACTCACACACACCGGGGGGGGACAGCTGGAGCAGGTACTCACTAGAGGATGGATACTAGGACGGGTCGGGCCGGGTTGGGACAGATTTTTAGAAAGGATGCTCGGGTTCGGGTCGGGCTCGGTCACATCAGCGCGATAAGGCATTGAACATTTAGAATTTAAAACAGATTAAAATAAATGTCCAATATTACCCTAACATCCGTCTTCCTGTTGCTGTGACAACCAAAGACGTGCGTATTAAGCTCCATGTGGCAGCGCAACGATGGAAGATGTTAAAAAGAAGATGGCCGCAGGAGATTTTAAACTATTGAAAACGAAGGAAAGTCAGCTGTGCATTGATGCGCTCATCTGTTGACATTTCCCAATGCCTTCCTACCATTGCTTAATAAAAGCGGCTTTCCACACAAACAAACGTACATGTGTCATTAGTATGAGAAACAAATGCGATTTTAACTGTCGGGCTCGGACAGAAATATCCGGCCCGATCCGCACTCTAGTACTCACACACCTGGGGGGCGGGGGGGCGGTGCAGAAACAGCTGGAGCAGGTACTCACACACACACGGGGGGGGGGGGGGTACCAGATCTGATCATTTATTATCTGATGTCTCCAGATCCGGAAGCAGCAGAAGGATCACGGCGAGCTGATCGACGACTACAGGACCAAGCAGCAGAGAGCAGCCGCGGCGCTGCCCCCCCTCCCTCAGCCCCCCCTCTCCCAGCCCCGGCCCCCCGGCCCTGCCCCGCCCCTCCTGGCCCTGCCCCGCCCCCCAACCGCCCCCCTTGGTTGGTCCCCGGGAGGCGGGGCTCCGGGGGTGGTGGGGCAGAGGATGCCTCTGCGTCCGCCCCCCCAGATGCCCCCCGCCGCCCCGCCCCCCCCAGCCATGACGCCGGCCCTCGCTGCTCCGACAGCGGGCTTCACAGCAGGGCCCCGGGGCCCCCCCGCAGGGTCCAATGGAGCCGCAGGGGACGCACCTCAGGTAGGTAGAGAAACCGGGGACATTGAGGACTATTTGAGTTGTTATTGAGGACACGGGGACATTGAGGACGGTTTGAGTTGTTATGGAGGACAGGGGGACATTGAGGACAGTTTGAGTTGTTATGGAGGAAGACAGTTTGAGTTGTTATGGAGGACAGGGGGACACTGAAGACAGTTTGAGTTGTTATTGAGGACAGGGGGACATTGAGGACAGTTTGAGTTGTTATGGAGGACAGGGGGACATTGAGGACAGTTTGAGTTGTTATGGAGGACAGGGGGACATTGAGGACAGTTTGAGTTGTTATGGAGGACAGGGGGACATTGAGGACAGTTTGAGTTGTTATGGAGGACATGGGGACATTGAGGACAGTTTGAGTTGTTATTGAGGACAGGGGGACATTGAGGACTGTCTGTCTCCTGCAGGTGAAGTTTGACGACAACAACCCGTTCAGTGAAGGCTTCCAGGAGAGAGAGAGGAGAGAGAGACTCAGAGAGCAGCAGGAGAGACAGAGAGTCCAGCTGATGCAGGAGGTGAAGAGAGACACACACACACACATACACACAGAGACACACACACATACACACACACACACACACACACACACAGTTATATTGTTTTATCGCCATGGCGATATCAGCCGGGTCAATAAACACATGTTTCATTTCATATTTATTATACAGGGAAGTATTACATTACAATGCAAACGGGCCTGACCCAGTTCAAGAACTGGTTTTCAGCAGGTTCCTGTCCTGCAGAAACACAAGACCTAGCTACAGCACGTCGAGACAGACATGTGGACAGGACCTCGATAAGGACTAGACAGATTTAGACAACTAAAATAACAATACAGGTCCATAAGGACAAAGACATTTATACAAGACATCAGCTGAGGCGTCCTGGTCTCGTGTGGCTCGGCCACGTGAGACCGACCTAGTGAGGCGTCCTGGTCTGGCGTGGGTCGGCCCTGTGAGACCGACCTAGTGAGGCGTCCTGGTCTGGCGTGGGTCGGCCCTGTGAGACCGACCTAGTGAGGCGTCCTGGTCTGGCGTGGGTCGGGCCTGTGAGACCGACCTAGTGAGGCGTCCTGGTCTGGCGTGGGTCGGCCCTGTGAGACCGACCTAGTGAGGCGTCCTGGTCTGGCGTGTGTTGAAAGCCACTAACCCTTTGCTCCCCCCGTCCCCCCGTCAGGTGGAGCGCCACCGCGCCATGCAGCAGAGGCTGGAACTGGAGCAGCAAGGCATGCTGGGAACCCCCCCGGGGGCCCGAGGACCCCCTTTGGCGGACAGTCTGTCCCAGATGCCGTTCTTCAGCTCCGAGCTGCCGCAGGACTTCCTCCAGTCGCCCCCCCCGGCACCCCGCCCACCGTTCCCCCTTCCGGGCTTCCCCGGGGGGCACAGCCCCCTGGAGGGCCCCCCCTCCAGCCTGCAGTCGCGGCCCAGGGCCCCCGCCCAGGGACCGGTGCTGCCCGGCGGGGCCGCAGCGGCCGGGACGCCCCCTTCCCACCCCCGGTTGGGACATGACTCCGCCTCCTCCTCGCCCTCCTTCCCCGGCCCCTCCCTCGCCCAGCTGTACTCCGACGTCGTCCCTGACGACAAACCAAAGAAGAAGAGGAGCAGGAAGAGGGACGGAGACGACGGCGCCAGGACGCCGCTGTCCTCGCACTCTGATGACATCACGGCTCCGCCCACTCCGGCCCGCTCAGACACTTCCTGCTCCACGCCCACTCGCGGCAGCGTGGACCAATCAGATCTGAGCTTCTCTCTGGCTCCGTCCTCGGAGCTGGAGAGGCAGCTGTCCGCCATGTCAGCGGCCCAGCAGAGAGGCTCCGTCCTGGGCACGGAAAGCCAGAGAGGGCCCCTGGCTGCAGCCCGGCTGGAGGTCAAGGTCAGTCAACGTTATGAATTATTATTATATATTATTATTATTTATTAATGTGATGGGGACAGATCACTTTAACCCTCCTGGTGATGGATGATTAATAATAATCAACTTTTTTAGGCTGTTTTTTGCACCAATCAACAACTTCCATGTGAAATGAGACATAAATCCCCAGAAACACCTGCAGCCAGGTGTACTTCCTGTTTCTTACTGGTTGTCTGCCTGCAGGAGGAGCGTGAGGAGGGCGGAGCCTGTGGGGGGGTGAAGATGGAGGCGTGTGGGGGGGACCTGGTCTTCTCCCCCTCCCCTCCCTGCGGGGGGGACGTAGGGAAGGAGCTGCTCAGACATCTGCTGAAGGACAAAACCTCCCCGGCAACCACGCCGTCCCCCAACGACCAAGCCCCGCCCACCGCCCACCGACAGCTGTCCAATGAGAGCGTCCGGTCCGAGGAGGACGACCATGGCAACATGGTGAGGGGGGGGGTAGAAACAAGCTGTAATGTTACCCTACAGGACAGATGTTCAGCATCAGGTAGAAACAAGCTGTAATGTTACCCTACAGGACAGATGTTCAGCATCAGGTAGAAACAAGCTGTAATGTAACCCTACAGGACAGATGTTCAGCATCAGGGAGAAACAAGCTGTAATGTTACCCTACAGGACAGATGTTCAGCATCAGGTAGAAACAAGCTGTAATGTAACCCTACAGGACAGATGTTCAGCATCAGGTAGAAACAAGCTGTAATGTTACCCTACAGGACAGATGTTCAGCATCAGGTAGAAACAAGCTGTAATGTAACCCTACAGGACAGATGTTCAGCATCAGGTAGAAACAAGCTGTAATGTTACCCTACAGGACAGATGTTCAGCATCAGGGAGAAACAAGCTGTAATGTTACCCTTCAGGACAGATGTTCAGCATCAGGTAGAAACAATCTGTAATGTAACCCTACAGGACAGATGTTCAGCATCAGGTAGAAACAAGCTGTAATGTTACCCTACAGGACAGATGTTCAGCATCAGGGAGAAACAAGCTGTAATGTTACCCTACAGGACAGATGTTCAGCATCAGGTAGAAACAAGCTGTAATGTAACCCTACAGGACAGATGTTCAGCATCAGGGAGAAACAAGCTGTAATGTTACCCTACAGGACAGATGTTCAGCATCAGGTAGAAACAAGCTGTAATGTAACCCTACAGGACAGATGTTCAGCATCAGGTAGAAACAAGCTGTAATGTTACCCTACAGGACAGATGTTCAGCATCAGGTAGAAACAAGCTGTAATGTAACCCTACAGGACAGATGTTCAGCATCAGGTAGAAACAAGCTGTAATGTTACCCTACAGGACAGATGTTCAGCATCAGGGAGAAACAAGCTGTAATGTTACCCTACAGGACAGATGTTCAGCATCAGTTAGAAACAAGCTGTAATGTTACCCTACAGGACAGATGTTCAGCATCAGGTAGAAACAAGCTGTAATGTAACCCTACAGGACAGATGTTCAGCATCAGTTAGAAACAAGCTGTAATGTTACCCTACAGGACAGATGTTCAGCATCAGGTAGAAACAAGCTGTAATGTTACCCTACAGTACAGATGTTCAGCATCAGGGAGAAACCAGCTGTAATGTTACCCTACAGGACAGATGTTCAGCATCAGGTAGAAACAAGCTGTAATGTTACCCTACAGGACAGATGTTTAGCATCAGGTAGAAACAAGCTGTAATGTTACCCTACAGGACAGATGTCCAGCATCAGGGAGAAACAAGCTGTAATGTAACCCTACAGGACAGATGTTCATCAGGTAGAAACAAGACAGATGTTCAGCATCAGGTAGAAACAAGCTGTAATGTTACCCTACAGGACAGATGTTCAGCATCAGGTAGAAACAAGCTGTAATGTTACCCTACAGGACAGATGTTCAACATCAGGTAGAAACAAGCTGTAATGTAACCCTACAGGACAGATGTTCAGCATCAGGTAGAAACAAGCTGTAATATAACCCTACAGGACAGATGTTCAGCATCAGGCAGAAACAAGCTGTAATGTTACCCTACAGGACAGATGTTCAGCATCAGGTAGAAACAAGCTGTAATGTAACCCTACAGGACAGATGTTCAGCATCAGGGAGAAACAAGCTGTAATGTAACCCTACAGGACAGATGTTCAGCGTCAGGTAGAAACAAGCTGTAATGTTACCCTACAGGACAGATGTTCAGCATCAGGGAGAAACAAGCTGTAATGTAACCCTACAGGACAGATGTTCATCAGGTAGAAACAAGACAGATGTTCAGCATCAGGTAGAAACAAGCAGTAATGTTACCCTACAGGACAGATGTTCAGCATTAGGTAGAAACAAGCTGTAATGTTACCCTACAGGAGAGATGTTCAACATCAGGTAGAAACAAGCTGTAATGTAACCCTACAGGACAGATGTTCAGCATCAGGTAGAAACAAGCTGTAATATAACCCTACAGGACAGATGTTCAGCATCAGGCAGAAACAAGCTGTAATGTTACCCTACAGGACAGATGTTCAGCATCAAGGAGAAACAAGCTGTAATGTTACCCTACAGGACAGATGTTCAGCATCAGGTAGAAACAAGCTGTAATGTAACCCTACAGGACAGATGTTCAGCATCAGGTAGAAACAAGCTGTAATGTTACCCTACAGGACAGATGTTCAGCATCAAGTAGAAACAAGCTGTAATGTAACATCTGTCCTGTAGGGTTACATTACAGCTTGTTTCTCCCTGATGCTTAGACCCAGGAACATGGGGAACAGGTTGAAAAAGGACTCAATGATCTCCAGCACCAGTTACCATAGAAACGAAGAGCGTATTGTGAATGAGAGTGGGTCTGTGTGCTCCAGGTGCCGATGGACAGTCCCGGTCCAGATGTGCTGGACGCGTCCGGCAGGAAGAAGACTCCGCGCTGTAAGAGACTCTCGCGGCCCGACAAAGACAAAGCTCCTCCCAAAAACAAGAGGAGGAAGAAGGAGGAGGAGGAGAAGACGCTCCAGACGTCCTCCACGTCGTCCTCTGACCCGCTGATGACTCACCTGAGACAGGTATGCCCCCCCCCCCCCCCCCAACGCTTCATTCATCATTTATTACAATACGCGTAAAGATTAGGGCTGTAATATATACACACACTAATATATATATATATATATATATATATATACACATGCATACTTGCAGGAATAATTATGATAGTTATTAATATTTTAATCCCCCCCCCAGCTGTCGGTGCTGCCCCTGATGGAGCCGGTCCTGGGGGTGGATCTGAGTCTGTTCCCCCCGTACGGCAGCTCGTCTCTGGGCAGAGACTCTCTGCTGAGAGGCTCCTTCGGCAACGGCTCCCTGGACGGAGTCATGGACTACTACTCCCAGCTCATATACAAGGTACTGCAGTACTACTAGTACTACTCCCAGCTCATATACAAGGTACTGCAGTACTACTAGTACTACTCCCAGCTCATATACAAGGTACTGCAGTACTACTAGTACTACTCCCAGCTCATATACAAGGTACTGCAGTACTACTAGTACTACTCCCAGCTCATATACAAGGTACTGCAGTACTACTAGTACTACTCCCAGCTCATATACAAGGTACTGCAGTACTACTAGTACTACTCCCAGCTCATATACAAGGTACTGCAGTACTACTAGTACTACTCCCAGCTCATATACAAGGTACTGCAGTACTACTAGTACTACTCCCAGCTCATATACAAGGTACTGCAGTACTACTAGTACTACTCCCAGCTCATATACAAGGTACTGCAGTACTACTAGTACTACTCCCAGCTCATATACAAGGTACTGCAGTACTACTAGTACTACTCCCAGCTCATATACAAGGTACTGCAGTACTACTAGTACTACTCCCAGCTCATATACAAGGTACTGCAGTACTATTAGTACTACTCTCAGCTCATATACAAGGTACTGCAGTACTACTAGTACTACTCCCAGTTCATATACAAGGTACTGCAGTACTACTAGTACTACTCCCAGCTCATATACAAGGTACTGCAGTACTACTAGTACTACTCCCAGCTCATATACAAGGTACTGCAGTACTACTAGTACTACTCCCAGCTCATATACAAGGTACTGCAGTACTATTAGTACTACTCCCAGCTCATATACAAGGTACTGCAGTACTACTAGTACTACTCCCAGCTCATATACAAGGTACTGCAGTACTACTAGTACTACTCCCAGCTCATATACAAGGTACTGCAGTACTACTAGTACTACTCCCAGCTCATATACAAGGTACTGCAGTACTATTAGTACTACTCCCAGCTCATATACAAGGTACTGCAGTACTACTAGTACATCTCCCAGCTCATATACAAGGTACTGCAGTACTACTAGTACTGCTACTACTCCCAGTTCATATACAAGGTACTCTCTTCCTCTAGTACTGAAACCTGTTTTAACCTGTTGTTGTTGTTGTTGTTGTTTTCCCGGCAGAATAACCTGAGTAACCCCCCCACGCCCCCGGCCTCGCTGCCCCCCACCCCCCCGCCCGTCGCCAGGCAGAAGCTGGTCAACGGCTTCGCCACCACGGACGAGCTGAGCGAGCAAGACGGTGAGTTCAAAGACCTCAGCCAGCAGGACGGTGAGTTCAATGACCTCAGCCAGCAGGACGGTGAGTTCAATGACCTCAGCCAGCAGGACGGTGAGTTCAAAGACGCCGAGGCGCTGCGGGAACTTTCTGCTTTTTAACAATAAGAAAACAGATGAATGAATGAATGTTTGTTGAAGAAACGTGAACATGAAACTGTGAATGTGTGTTTAGTGAACGGCGTGAAGCAGAAGGGGGCGGAGCTTCTGACTCTAAGCCACGCCTCCAAATCGGTGGACGTTCCGGCCTCGCTGCCCACCCCCCCCACAACAACCAGGAGGAGCTCAGGTAAGCCCCGCCCACTGCCTCGGTCTTGGTCTTTTTTTTTTTTTTTGTTTTGCGTCTTTTTTTAGTTTTGCGTCTTTTTCTGGTTTAGTTTTTTTGCATTTTCTGGTTTTGCGACTTGTTACGTTTTGTCTATTTTTTTCTTCGTTTCGCGTCTTTCTCTGGTTGTTTTTGCTAATTCTTTTCTCGTTTTGTCTTTCTTCGTTTTGCGTCTTTTTTCTTCGTTTTGCGTCTTTTTCTGTTTTATTTTTTTTGCCTTTTCTGGTTTGCGACTTTTTACGTTTTGTAATTTTTTTCTTTTGCGTCTTTTTACGTTTTGCGTCTTTTTTTTCGTTTTGCGTCTTTTTTTTGTTTAGCTTTTTTTTCTTCATTTTGCGTCTTTTTCTGGTTGTTTTGCATAATGCTTTTCTGTTTTGTCTTTTTTTCGTTTTGAGTCTTTTTTCCGTTTTGCGTCTTTTTACGCTTTGCGTCTTTTTCTGTTAGTTTTTTTTGCGTTTTCTGGTTTTGCGACTTTTTACGTTTTGTCATTATTTTCTTCGTTTTTTGTCTTTACGTTTTACGTCTTTTTTTGGTTTTGCGTCTTTTTCGTTTTGTGTCTTTTTCTGGTTGTTTTGCTTTTTTTGCGTTTTCTGTTGCGACTTTTTACGTTTTGAGTCTTTTCGTTTTGCGTCTTTTTCAGTTTTTTACGTTTTGTCATTTTTTTCTTCATTTTGCGTCTTTCTCTGGTTGTTTTTGCTAATTCTTTTCTCGTTTTGTCTTTCTTCGTTTTGCGTCTTTTTTTTCTTCGTTTTGCGTCTTTTTTTCTTCGTTTTGCGTCTTTTTTTCTTCGTTTTGCGTCTTTTTATGTTTTTTTTAGTTTTTTGCATTTTCTGGTTTTGCGACTTTTTTCGTTTTGCGTCTTTTTCTGGTTGTTTTGCGTAATTCTTTTCTCGTTTTATGTCTTCTTTCTTCGTTTTGCGTCTTTTTCAAAGTTTGGAAACTCTTCAGGCCAAAACATTTTAAAATGTGATGGGGACCAGTTTGGATCACAGTCAAGGACCCGTCTGTCTCTCTCTGCCCCCCCAGGGTGCAGGACTCGTCGGGGCGCGACAGCCCGGACGGCTTCGTCCCGTCCTCGTCCCCGGAGAGCGTGGCGGACATGGAGGTCAGCCGGTTCCCCGACCTGTCCTTCATCAAGCTGGAGCCGCCCTCGCCCTGCCCCTCGCCTACAATACCCATGATGCCCTGCGCCTGGGGGAAAGGTCAGTCAGCTGCTGCTTCTTCCTGCCATTCAACGCATTTTGGCATTTTGTGACGTCGGCGGGAAGTCCATTCACTGACGGTTAACTGTGTGTGTGTGTGTGTGCGCGTGTGTGTGTGTGTGTGTGTGTGTGTGTATCCAGGGTCTGCAGTGAAACAGGAAGTGAAGACGGAGCCGAACCATCAGTTTCCTCCCTCTTGCTCTAACACAGACCTGGTTACCATAGCGATAACGCTGAACCCGGTCGCTGCCCAGGTACTGTGACGAATGGTTTAGTCCAACATGTTGCTGTGATGAATGGTTTAGTCCAACATGTTGCTGTGATGAATGGTTCAGTCCAACCTGTAACTCTGATGAATGGTTCAGTCCAACCTGTAGCTGTGATGAATGGTTCAGTCCAACCTGTAGCTGTGATGAATGGTTCAGTCCAACCTGTAGCTGTGATGAATGGTTCAGTCCAACCTGTTGCTGTGATGAATGGTTCGGTCCAACATGTTGCTGTGATGAATGGTTCGGTCCAACATGTTGCTGTGATGAATGGTTTGGTCCAACATGTTGCTGTGATGAATGGTTCGGTCCAACATGTTGCTGTGATGAATGGTTCGGTCCAACATGTTGCTGTGATGAATGGTTCAGTCCAACCTGTAGCTGTGATGAATGGTTCGGTCCAACATGTTGCTGTGATGAATGGTTCGGTCCAACCTGTTGCTGTGTTTCCAGAACGTTGCCGGGGTGATGGCGGCCATGGCGGAGCTGTTGAGGGTCCCCGTCCCCGCCGACTACCAGCTGAGCGGCGCCGCCGGCCCCGAGAGGAACTCACTGGCTCTGCTGGCCGGAGTCCGGGTCCCGCTCACACAGGTACCAGCAGAGTGTGTGTGTGTGTGTGTGTGTGTGTGTGTGTGTGTGTACATACATACAGATACTATGAGGCTAATGAAACTGTTCCATGTGTTTCAGAGTGTTTCTACCGTTAGCAGACAGCAGAGACCTCCTCAGTGCTGCAGCTGCTGCAAGGTGCTCCTGGGAAATGGAGTCCGCATCGTCAAGGAGCTCAAACAGGTGGAGCACATCAGACGCAAAAATAATAATACACAACAATAAGAAGCAGTGAGAGATTTTAAATGCTGATTGTGTGTGTGTGTGTGTGTGTGTGTGTGTGTGTGTGTGTGTGTGTGTGTGTGTGTGTGTGTGTGTGTGTGTGTGTGTGTGTGTGTGTGTGTGTGTGTGTGTGTGTGTGTGTGTCCAGGAGGGTCCGTCTAGACCAGGGTCCAGCCTGGTCTTCTGCAGTCCCAGCTGCTCCTCTCTCTACACATCCAGAACCTCTGGAAACAAGGTGAGCGATGACATCACACCAGGTGTGTGTTAGCATCATTCAGACATATGGGGGGAGAGAGGGAGGGGGGAGGGGAGAGAGAGAGGGGGGGAGGGGGGAGAGAGAGAGAGTGAGGGGGGAGAGAGAGAGAGAGGGGGGAAAGAGAGAGGGGGAGAGAGAGAGAGAGAAGGGGAGAGAGAGAGAGTAAAGGAGGGAGAGATCAATAGAGACATCACAAGAAGCAAAAATACCAACGTAGGTGCTGGGGGAGTTCAGAGTGTTAATAGTGATGACACATCCTGTGATGTCACATCCTGTGTCTCCCCCCCCCCCAGGTCCCGGCTGTGCCCCCCGAGCCTCCCGGCAGAGTTCAGCACCGCTACAGCAGCAACATGTCCTCCATTGCTGTGCACTCCCTCCTCCACGCTGCCTCCTCCCCCCCACACTCCCCCCACGCCGCCTCGCCGCCTCTCTCCTTCCCCCCCGCCTCCGCCGTCACCATGGAGACCAAGCACCGCATGGACAGCCTCAAGGTGGGTTACCGACATAACTGTCATACTGAAATTAGTGAAATAATAAAGTTATTACAGACAATAACAGAAGATGGTCTATGCTAACGTTAGCTCAAAACACCGTTCACCAGCCTTTGTTGTGTTTGATGCTAACTTGTAGCTAAGCTAGCAGTTAACCAACTTCCTTAAGTAGGTCGATGTTACAGAAGTCTCTCGTTAGCATCTCGTTAGCATCTCGGAGGCTACTTCAGACGCTACAGAAGTCTCTCGTTAGCATCTCGGAGGCTACTTCAGACGTTACAGAAGTCTCTCGTTAGCATCTTGTTAGCATCTCGGAGGCTACTTCAGACGTTACAGAAGTCTCTCGTTAGCATCTCGGAGGCTACTTCAGACGCTACAGAAGTCTCTCGTTAGCATCTTGTTAGCATCTCGGAGGCTACTTCAGACGCTACAGAAGTCTCTCGTTAGCATCTTAATGCTAACTACTACTACGACTCACATCTGCCCTCTCTTCCCATTGGGCAGTGACATCCCTTTTTTTACGTTTTTGTTAGCATTTTTGTTGCTAGGCTGCACCGATCAGGTGACTGATGCTGTGATTGGTTGGCAGGTTAAGGTGAAGCTGAAGCCCCGCCCCCGGGCGCTCCCAGGGGGGGAGGACCCGATGTCATCTCGCCACGGGAAGAGGATGAAGAGCTGCAGCTGGAGACGCTGGAGCTTCAGCATCACACTCAGCAGGTTAGCCTGTTAGCACAGTCTGGTGCATTCTGGGATAGGAGTTACACCGATCCCATTGGTCCTCGGCGGCGCTGCTCAACAGTCTCAGGAAGGAAGTTGTTCTGGGGGGACGTCTACACCTCGCAAGAGAGAAAGGGGGGGAGAGAGAGATGAAGAGGGAGAGAGAGATGGAGGGGGAGAGAGATGGAGGGGAGAGAGAGATGGAGGGGGAGAGAGAGATGAAGGGGGGAGAGAGATGAAGGGGGAGAGAGAGATGGAGGGGAGAGAGAGATGAAGGGGGAGAGAGAGATGAAGGGGGAGAGAGAGATGAAGGGAGAGAGAGAGATGCACCGTCCTCTTCTTCTTCACTTGATATTTTCAGCGTGTAGAACGGAGTTTGAGAACTGTCCTACCGGTGATCCAGGCTAGCCTGTTAGCGTCGCTCTGTTAGCATCGCTCTGTTAGCGTCGCTCTGTTAGCGTCGCTCTGTTAGCTCTGTTAGCATCGCTCTGTTAGCATCGCTCTGTTAGCATCGCTCTGTTAGCATCGCTCTGTTAGCGTCGCTCTGTTAGCATCGCTCTGTTAGCTCTGTTAGCATCGCTCTGTTAGCATCGCTCTGTGTGTGTTTTTACCCAGAGGCCCTTGCGCCCCTAACGAGGGCCGCGCCATGCCGACGGAGGAGGAGGTGGATGTGCTGCTGAAGAAGTTGGGGGGGTGTCTGGGTCCAGACGCGTCGTCCATAGACCAGCGGCGCTGCTGCTTCTGTAACCAGCAGGGGGACGGGCGCACGGACGGACCGGCCCGCCTGCTGAACCTGGACCTGGACCTGTGGGTGAGTCTGGATCCACAGCACAGTACTTCGCCTCGCTGTATGAAGTATTATTATACAGTTTATCTATATGGATGATGCACTAGACCAGCGGTGGCTAACCAGTTAAATAACCATAGCAACCAGCCACACAACAACAACAACAACAACAACAACAGTGACTTTATAATTAAAGCCCGACCGATACCGGTCGGGCTTTAATTATAACTCATTAGATCTGGAAGTTGTTGTTGTTGTTTTGTGGCTGGTTGCTATGGTTATTTAAAAAATAAAATCCAGAAATACAAAACGTAAACAGATTTCCCGACATCAGTTATTAGTTATTTCTGAGTTAAGACCGTCGGTCTGCCCCCCCCCCAGGTGCACCTGAACTGCGCCCTGTGGTCCAGCGAGGTGTACGAGACCCAGGCGGGGGCCCTGATCAACGTGGAGCTGGCCCTGAGGCGCAGCCTGACGCTGCGCTGCGCCCACTGCCAGAGGACGGGGGCGACCAGCGGCTGCAACCGCCTCCGCTGCCCCAACACCTACCACTTCTCCTGCGCCCTGCAGGCCCACTGCACCTTCTTCAAGGTACA
>CM057258.1:711011-713511 GCA_029931835.1 Etheostoma nigrum
GTGGCCTATGGGCCAATGTCTGGATTAACCACTTCCACTAAAGTGAATTACTTGAAATTAACAGGGTGGATGTACAATGGGTAGCTGACCTGACTTACCGAATATTACACATGTGGAACACTAGGTGGCGCTACAATGACGTCAAACGTGTTTTTGCCTATAACTCCTACATTATACATCTCACATTAAAAATCTTCATGTCCACATGTTCACTACATCAAGCTGAGTCACATGATATAGGCCACGCCCATTTCCAATTAAATTTAATTTCGCAATATTGCGACAAGTGCAAAACCAACTTTTACGAACTCGTCCTAGGCCGTGTGACAGATCTGCACGAAACTTGGTGTATAGCATCTGCAGATGGCCCTGACTAAAAGTTACATAAAGAATTTTGCTACGTTATTGTGTGCGCATTCGACGACCAAGCAAAGTTTCTGTAGTAAGCTACCAAACACATATCATATCATATCTCGGCCAAATTAAAAGGTATCAACATATCACTTGTGAGCAGTGTTGACCATGCTTTTCCGATGCTCTGTACCAAATTTGGTAAAGATAGAGCCATTAGGGGGCGCTATCCAGCCTAGGAGACCAGAGTTTTTCTGGGTCATTGCGCTACCGTACCGTTGCGTGCGCCTCTCGATGTTTCCCGGCGTTTCCCCCCGCCGCTTCGCTTTGGGTTCCACTTTTGAGCGTTTCCGGGTCGCCGGGGACGACCGGCGCGGGGAGGCTTGGACCCCGTTGTAACTGCGTGCAGTTCTAGTTTCAATTTCATTTTCAACTTCAATAAATGTTGAATCTTTGATGAATAAACATGTTAAAAATCAGGACAAAATGTCATATTTTGACATTTGTCTCACTCTCCCCCCCCAGCTGTCCTATGACTATAAGTTCGATCTGGAGGACGATCAACATAAGATCCCGTGTCACTGTGGAGCCGTCAACTGTCGCAAATGGATGAACTGAACCTCTCTCTCTCTCTCTCTCTCTCTCTCTCTCTCTCTCTCTCCTGGTGCTGGGGCTGGATGTCGATCGCCCATCGCTCTGTGGGCGGAGCTACACTTCCTATCAGAAGAATATAATAATAATAATAATGATGATGATGATGTAACAGATCAGATGTGATCACAGAAAATAATGATGGGGGGTTTGATTGACAGATCAGGGGCGGGGCATAGCGGGTGGGCGGGGCTTACGACGAGGCTGGTCCTCTGTGTGTATATTGGGTGTAAAATGACCACAGATGTAAATGTGTGTGAAATAACAGAAGGTCGTCATGGAGACGGACGCAAAGTTGCACTATGAAAAATATAAAAAGACAAAAACACAGCTATACCCACACAAACATACTTGATTCCTCCTCCTCCTCCTCCTCTTCCTCCCTGCGTTATGTTCATTTCCTGTAAAATAAGAGATTTTGTTCTTTTTGTATTTATTACTGAATGAAAGATATTTTCTAAATCCACGGTGAGTTCAAGGCCCGCGTCGCGGCGTGTAAATATCTGTATCATAAGAGCTGAAACCAGACGACATGTAGAGACTCCACCGAGCGCTACGTTCACTTCCTTCCTTCTGCCTCCTTCCTTCCTTCCTTCCTTCCTTCTGCCTCCTTCCTTCTGCCTCCTTCCTTCCTTCCTTCTGCCTCCTTCCTTCCTTCCCTCCTACCCTCCTTCCTTCCTTCCTTCTGCCTCCTTCCTTCCTTCCCTCCTACCCTCCTTCCTTCCTTCCTTCTGCCTCCTTCCTTCCTTCCCTCCTACCCTCCTTCCTTCCTTCCTTCTGCCTCCTTCCTTCCTTCCCTCCTACCCTCCTTCCTTCCTTCTGCCTCCTTCCTTCCTTCCCTCCTTCCTTCCTTCTGCCTCCTTCCTTCCTTCCTTCCCTCCTTCCTTCTGCCTCCTTCCTTCCTTCCTTCCCTCCTTTTGTGTTTCCTGTCCGTCCCGGCGCTGGAGGCGGAGCGTTGTGATTGGACGAAGGCTGTGTGTGTGTGTGTGTGTGTGTGTGTGTGTGTGTGTGTGTGTGTGTGTGTGTGTGTGTGTGTGTGTGTGTGTGTGTGTGTGTGTCCTGCTGCCGTGTGTATATATGAGGACTAACAGACGACATGAAGCCTTGTTTCTGTTTTTTATTATTAATGTAAACACCGTGTCACCATGACGACGATGATGTTTTTGTTTTTTTTTGTTTTGGGAAAAATGTGGAATCTGATTTAGATCATTTACAGAAAATAAAATATTTTACATCTTGAAGAAGTAACTGCTGCTCGTTATTTGTGTGTGTGTGTGTCTCTGTGGGAGTGTGTGGGTGTGTGTGTGTGTCTGTCTGTGTGTGTGTGTCTGTCTGTGTGTGTGTGTGTGTCTGTGTGTGTGTGTGTGTGTGTGTGTGAGTGTGTTTGGGTGTGTGAGTGTGTGTGTGTGTGTGTGTGAGTGTGTGTGTGTGTGTGTGAGTGTTTGGGTGTGTGTCTCTGTGTGTGTGTGTGAGTGTGTGTGTGTGTGAGTGTGTGTGT
>CM057258.1:716011-723511 GCA_029931835.1 Etheostoma nigrum
TAAACCTCATGAAGTGAAATCTTCATGTCATGGGCCCTTTAAAATGTTCTGATGTGTCTTCAGGTGAGACAACAACATCAACAATCGAGGAACATCCAGGTCCCTTCCACCTGTAAACTCATCAAAGATCAAAGTTACTCTGTCCAATGTCCTCAGGCCGATAAAATACAGCCAAAGGTGAGTTTTTCAAAATAAAAGTCTTTGTTAGTGCTGTAGCGATGCATCCTTTAGTTAACTTTGGTCCCTTTGGTTTCTCAGAGAGCAAAATTTGACCTGGAGTTCGGACCAAACTACCACCCGACGTTTGAGATCCGCCTTACCATCAACACCCCAGAAGTGACTTTAAGAGTCCAGGACGAAGAGGACCAGAGCGTCTGGGAGCACGACGTGGATCTGATTGGTAAAGTTTGATCCACCTGATACAACAGAAGACAATAGAGTTATATAGTTATCGGACAGTTCTGGAGTTAAAGGACAATTCTGGAGCAAAATAAACCTCGGGGTTAATAATCTCTAGCTTTCAGGGCAGAGGGCAGATTTATTAATTTATTCTGTAGCTGATCTTCCTGTAACACAACGCTGACATCACTGCTTCCTGAAAGATCTGATTGGCTGCTTTAAAACTAGGTCTCCATTTACATAAACAGAGAACAAACAGTTTATCTACAGGTTGATATAAAACTAGGGGGCAGCATCACAAAACCATCATATATCGCCATCTCCCTTCTGGGTCCTGATTACTTCTTAAAGGAGAACTCAAACTGACAAGAAGTCTGTTCTCCGGTTATCTTCCAGGTCCAAAACCCCAAATCCCGGCAGAGGACAGACTCCCAGCAGAGGACAGAGGTGATTATTATGACTGATATTGCAATAAGACTCACGATATTGGAGGGAATGATCATTTTTGTATAAATAATCTTATTTTCATTGAATAAAAGTTTTTCCGAAGATCTGTCCCAAACAGTAGTTGGTATATAGGGGTAGAACCATCATAACCCCCTAATAGTTGGTATATAGGGGTAGAACCGTCATAATCCCCTAATAGTTGGTATATAGGGGTAGAACCATCATAACCCCCTAATAGTTGGTATATAGGGGTAGAACCGTCATAATCCCCTAATAGTTGGTATATAGGGGTAGAACCATCATAACCCCCTAATAGTTGGTATATAGGGGTAGAACCGTCATAACCCCCCTAATAGTTGGTATATAGGGGTAGAACCATCATAACCCCCTAATAGTTGGTATATAGGGGTAGAACCGTCATAACCCCCCTAATAGTTGGTATATAGGGGTAGAACCATCATAACCCCCTAATAGTTGGTATATAGGGGTAGAACCGTCATAATCCCCTAATAGTTGGTATATAGGGGTAGAACCATCATAACCCCCTAATAGTTGGTATATAGGGGTAGAACCATCATAACCCCCTAATAGTTGGTATATAGGGGTAGAACCGTCATAACCCCCCTAATAGTTGGTATATAGGGGTAGAACCATCATAACCCCCTAATAGTTGGTATATAGGGGTAGAACCGTCATAACCCCCCTAATAGTTGGTATATAGGGGTAGAACCATCATAACCCCCTAATAGTTGGTATATAGGGGTAGAACCATCATAACCCCCTAATAGTTGGTATATAGGGGTAGAACCATCATAACCCCCTAATAGTTGGTATATAGGGGTAGAACCATCATAACCCCCTAATAGTTGGTATATAGGGGTAGAACCATCATAACCCCCTAATAGTTGGTATATAGGGGTAGAACCATCATAACCCCCTAATAGTTGGTATATAGGGGTAGAACCATCATAACCCCCTAATAGTTGGTATATAGGGGTAGAACCATCATAATCATAAAGCCAGGGTCCCAGCAGGGGACAGAGTCCCGGCAGGGGACAGAGTCCCGGCAGGGGACGGCTCAGGTCAGTCACAGGAAGAGCAGAATAAATAAATAAATATATATATATACCGACGATAACCTGTACCGAAGTCTGACTTTGGTACGGTACGGTACAGGTGATTGTTGGTTCGATTCCAGGGGTATATCCAGGTGGACCCTTAGGCAAGGGTCCAAACCGCAAATACAAGAGCCATACCGGCTCGGACATCACCTGGATTGACTACAAGAAAGCCTACGACTCAATGCCACATACATGGATACTGGAATGCTTGGAGATGTACAAGGTCAACAGGACACTAATAACCTTCATCAAGAACTCAATGAGGCTGTGGAAAACAAGTCTGGAAGCCAACTCAAAGCCAATTGCACAAGTCACCATCAAGTGCGGCATATACCAAGGCGATGCACTATCCCCGCTGCTGTTCTGCATAGACCTGAACCCCCTCAGCCAGATCATCACAAAGACTGGCTATGGATACCGATTCCGAAGCGGAACAACCATCAGTCACCTCCTCTACATGGATGACATCAAGCTGTATGCCAGAAATGAGCGAGACATTGACTCACTGATCCACACTACCAGAATCTACAGCAATGACATTGGAATGTCGTTCGGACTGGAAGTGTGGTCGCATGGTATCAAAAAGAGGGAAGATGATCAGAACTGAGGGGATTGAACTACCAGAAGGCCACATTGCAGATGTTCAAGATAGTTACAAATACCTTGGGGTGCCACAGACTAACAGAAACCATGAGGAGGCAGCAAGGAAGACCGCCACAGCCAAATACCTACAAAGAGTGAGGCAGGTCCTGAAAAGTCAGCTGAACAGGAAAAACAAGATCCGAGCTATCAACACATACGCCCTGCCAGTCATCAGATACCCCGCTGGTATAATAAACTGGCCAAAGGAGGAGATAGAGGCTACTGACATCAAGACCAGAAAGCTCCTCACAATGCATGGAGGGTTTCACCCCAAGTCCAGCACCCTGAGACTGTACACCAAGCGTAGTGAGGGAGGCCGAGGGCTAGTGAGTGTCAGGACCACTGTCCAGGATGAAATGACGAAGATCCAGGAGTACATCAGAAAGATGGCCCCCAAAGATGAAGGGCTTAGTGAATACCTCAGGCAGCAGAAACCCAAAGGTGAGGACAAGGAAGAGGAAGAACCGTCATGGAGGGACAAGCCGCTGCACGGCGTGCACCACAGACAAATAGAAGAAGTGGCTGATATCAAGAAATCCTACCAGTGGCTGGAAAAGGCCGGACTGAAGGACAGCACAGAGGCCGTAACCATGGCAGCACAAGAACAGGCACTCAGTACAAGATCAATAGAGGCCGGGGTCTACCACACCAGGCAGGACCCCAGTACAGGATCAATAGAGGCCGGGGTCTACCACACCAGGCAGGACCCCAGTACAGGATCAATAGAGGCCGGGGTCTACCACACCAGGCAGGACCCCAGGTGCAGACTGTGCAAGGATGCCCCTGAGACAGTACAGCACATAACAGCAGGGTGGGGGTGGGGGCGGGGCAGGAAGTGCGTACATGGAACGCCATAACCAGGTAGCTGTCATAGTGTACAGGAACATCTGCCACGAGTATGGGCTGGAAGTCCCAAGGTCAAAATGGAAGACACCTCCTAAGGTAGTCCAGAATGACCCAGCTAAGATCCTGTGGGACTTCAAGATCCAAACTGACAAACTGGTGATGGCTAACCAACCAGACATGGTGTTGATGGACAAACAGCAGGGGGGGCAGTAGTATATATATGACCCATTCGGTCATATATATATGACTGAATGGGGGGTGTATACTTATGATACATTATTCATTGCCCTACACATACTAATTTATCACTGTTTTGTCCATTGTCATTTTTCAGGTCAAGGAGGGGTGATTTCAGAGGACAGCGTCCCAAAAGAGGACAGTGTCCCAGCCGAGAAGACGCTGTTGCGAGTCCGGACAGAGTTTGTGAAGCGAGTGTCTGATCCAGTTCTGGACCAGGTCCTGGATTATCTTCTTGAGCGTAGAGTTCTATCTTCTGGTGAAATGGACTCAGCCAGAACCAGAACCAGAGTAGACAAAGCCCGAGACGTGGTGGACACAGTGAGAAGAAAAGGACATGAGGCCAGCTCAGTTCTGGTCTCTGCTCTCTGTGAGCTGGACCCGGTCCTGTCCAGAGAGCTGGGATTAATGTGAAGATAGTGACAGAAACACTGTGGTTCGATTCCCATTCAATGAAATGTTATCAGACCCAAATACCAGCTGCTCCAGTCTCCAGTTGTGTTAAAGTAGCTGTCATAAGAAAATGGAGCCAACTCTGTACCCAACGGCGCCGACTCTGTAATGAACTGCGGCGGCTCTGTGCCCAACGGCCCCGGCTCTGTGCCCAACGGTGCCGGCTCTGTGCCAAACGGTGCCGGCTCTGTGCCCAACGGTGCCGGCTCTGTGCCCAACGGCCCCGGCTCTGTGCCCAACGGCGCCGGCTCTGTGCCGACTCTGTGCCAAATAGCGCCGGCTTTGTGCCGAACGGCGCCGGCTCTGTGCCGAAAGGGGCCGGCTCTGTGCCAAACGGCGCCGGCTCTGTGCCCAACGTCCCCGGCTCTGTGCCAAACGGCGCCGGCTCTGTGACAAACGGACTTGAGACATTCAGACGTTAATGTGTCTTTTGTTCTGAAGCCATTTCATTATTGGTGTGATGATGTCGTTGTTTCTGTAATTCCTGTTGGAATTAAAGTTTTGTTGTGAAAGTTCTGACCGGAACTCTCTTCCTGTTTCTCGTAGCTCTGATCGTATGAGTAACGTTCAGGGTCTGAACCAGTACTGGTCCCCAAACCGGATGAGTAAAGTATAAATATACATATCTATCTAAAATTTGACATTTTTGTCGCTTTCAGACTTGTTTTTTAGTTTTCATCACCACCATCTAACACCTCTCAGTGGGAATCGAACCCTGGTCTCCCACAGCAAAGGGAGGTGTCTTATCCGCTGCACATATTCCAGATTTCATAGATATATTTTTAAAAGGGTGAAATTTGGCCCGAGGACACCAGGAGGGTGAATTTAATTTAATTGAACCCTCTTCCTTTTCAACAGGCCTGTGACTAGTTTTATTGTGAAAGGTGTGAGCGGAAGTGTCCTGGTCTGCGTGCTCTGACTTGATGATCCTCTTCCTGCAGAAATCCTGCAGCTTCCCGTCCGCTGCTAACGGACCTGCAGCCCGACGGTAGGTCCCACCGCTGCCGCAGTGCCGCTGAGCAAACTGCTACCAACCCAGGACCCGTGAGTAGAGTTGAGTTATGGCGCTGGTGTCGGGTATAATGTGAGATAAGAGCCCGTAAAGCCAAAGCTTTGCGCACATTCCACTGAGTCTAGCTAATGTAGCTAACTGGTTCCATTATCGGACAGGCCCGTTTGTTATTATTATATTTCGCATTTGTGATTTTTTCAGATTATTTTATGTTCCTGTCAAAGTGTAATTATGTTGCCCAACCTAAAACAGAACTGTTCACATAATTAGCTTTTAATCCTACAAGTATACATGTCGGGGTCACTGTGGATGTTGTCTCCAGAACGCTGTCCGAATCTACGTTTAAAAACCGGACAATTTAAGATTAAATCACGAATACTCAGCGATCCGCTGATTAATCTAACTAATTTATGCCTATTTTTGATTCCCCACGACCCTGTCGTTAATACGGCCAAAACATCCATTAAATTTTGAAATCAGGTCAGTTTTTATGATGGGTTCACACTGCTGTTGCTGCTGCTCAGAGCGGCTGTTGTGGCGAGTAACAGGTGAGTTAATTGC
Source organism: Etheostoma nigrum (assembly GCA_029931835.1). Classification (NCBI taxonomy): domain Eukaryota; kingdom Metazoa; phylum Chordata; class Actinopteri; order Perciformes; family Percidae; genus Etheostoma; species Etheostoma nigrum. The sequence goes on from CM057258.1 coordinate 721,730, forward strand.
AGAAGATTAAAGTGTAATTAGAGTAACATGGCTGCTCCATGTCAGCTGTGAGAGTCAGCCGAACTGAAGACGAGATGAAGCTGAATCTCACGCTTTCATCGCTTTTACAACGTTATATGTGGAGCGTGGTTAACTACGGGGAACCTTAAATCGGCGAATATTACAATGGGGTTTGGCGTCCGAGGCGGATTTCCTATCATCTATAATAACAATACATATAATGTATACTTTATTAGTTGCAAGGGGAAATAACCATGTGACGTTAATGACAGCTTCATGCACGCAGAGGAGTCAATGGTTGATCATTAACAGGACACCTGACACCTGTCCTCGTGTCTCCTGTTAATGTTCACTGGTCCTGGATCAGCAGGAGGAGATAGAACTGGTCCAACGTCTCATAGAGATACTGTCTCTGTCTGTCTCCCTGTCTCTCTCTCTGTCTCTCTGTCTCTCTCTCTCTCTCTGTCTCTGTCTCTGTCTGTCTCCCTGTCTCTCTCTCTCTCTCTGTCTCTGTCTGTCTCCCTGTCTCTCTCTCTGTCTCTCTCTCTCTCTCTGTCTCTGTCTGTCTCCCTGTCTCTCTGTCTCTCTCTGTCTCTGTCTGTCTCCCTGTCTCTCTGTCTCTCTCCACCCCCCCCCCCCCCAGCAGTGTGATGTGAGCGATGCTCTCTCGGCCACCATGGCCAGTGTGACGCTCCGGTTCTTCTGTTATGGCTGCCTCGTTACCTCGGCAACCTGGTCCCTCCTCCTCTTCCTCTACTTCTCTCTGGGGGCGGAGCCTGGTAGCGGCCGGACCCCCCTGCAGCAACGCATCCAGCCAATCAGCAGGGACCGGGCCAACCGGGGGGCGGGACATCGGCCCCTGCCGGCCAATAAGGTCGCAGAGCTGTCGCCAGAGATGGGTGAGTGGTGCGTTCAGGTGCTGCTGTTACTCCAGTGATCTAGTGGTGCGTTCAGGTGCTGCTGTTACTCCCGTTATCTAGCGGTGCGTTCAGGTGCGCTGTTACCCCGTTATCTCGTGGTGCGTTCAGGTGCTGCTGTTACTCCCGTTATCTAGCGGTGAGTTCAGGTGCTGCTGTTACTCCCGTTATCTAGCGGTGAGTTCAGGTGCTGCTGTTACTCCCGTTATCTAGCGGTGAGTTCAGGTGCTGCTGTTACTCCCGTTATCTAGCGGTGAGTTCAGGTGCTGCTGTTACTCCCGTTATCTAGCGGTGAGTTCAAGTGCTGCCGACATCTGAATAAAAAAGAAGAAATGTTTTTATGAAAGGTGTGTGTGTGTGTCTGTATGTCTGTGTGTGTGTGTGTCTCTGTATGTGTGTGTGTGTGTGTGTGTGTCTCTGTATGTGTGTGTGTGTGTGTGTGTGTCTCTGTATGTGTGTGTGTGTGTGTGTGTGTGTGTGTGTGTAGGGATGATCTTTAACACAGCAGACCAGGAGCTGAGGGACACCGGGTACCATCGTCACGCCTTCAACGTCCTCATCTCCACCAGACTGGGATCCCACCGGGAGCTGCCGGACACCCGGGACCCCCAGTAAGGCCCCCCCCCAACACACACACATACACACACACACAGATACAGAGCAGGGGGAATGAGAGGGGGGAACGTAGCAGACCAGGTGGAATGAGGGGATGAGAGGGGGGAACATTGCAGAGCATGGGGAATGAGGGGATGAGGGGGGGAACGTAGCAGAGCAGGGGGAATGAGAGGGGGAACGTAGGAGCAGGGGAATGAGGGGATGAGAGGGGGAACGTAGCAGAGCAGGGGGAATGAGGGGATGAGAGGGG